>JANHFL010007435.1:181378-204240 GCA_032468155.1 Oxyrhabdium leporinum
CATTTGTTAAAAGAATCACTGCAGTTAGTAACACAGTTGTTAAGTGAATCTGGCTTCCTCATTGACTTTGCTTGTCAGAAGATTGCAAAAACGTGATCACGTGATCCCAGGACCCTGCAACCGTCATGTTGCCAAGCATTTGAATTTTGAATTTGATCACGGGGATGTTGTAACGGTCAAAAGTGTGAAAAACAGTCATGTCACTTTTTTCAGTGCCTTTGTTAACTTCAAACAGTCACTAAATAAACTGCTGTAAGTCAAGGACTACCTTTATATATTATTTGGAAGATAACCAGGTTCAACCCCTCCCCTCTCCACCATCTAAACTGCCAGCTTATCTGCTCTTGCAATTGTTTGGGGGAAGAGAAACTGAAAGCCTTCCCCATATGAATTAACTAAACGTCCATTATAAAATCGCTGAAAGGCACTGTAACAAGGCCAGATGGGTTGGGCTACAGAACAAGGATTTTTCAATACACAAATGATATTTCCCTCCAAAAGCTCAATTGCCTTTCTCTTTAAGCCTTTAGGCCAGTGTTTCTCATGACTGGCTGGGGAATTCTGGGAGTCGAAGTCCACAGGCCTTAAAATTGCCAAGATTGAGAAACACTGCTTTAGGCAAATAGTCAATGCTTTCTTATTTCACTGGAGTTTTGGAAATGTTTTTTTTTTTATTTTAGACCTGCTTTCATTGCTTTTGCATTGTGCTGTGATACGACAGCAACTTTGGTGTAAGTTTTTCATTGAGTGTCTAAAACTGTTTTCAGGAACCTTGCAGACCAAATGGGATATAAAACTTCTAAACACTGTAAGTTTTATATCCTATTTGGAGCCACTTGAGCAGTATGAGACAGGCAAAAACAAATGATAACAAATTGTTCCTATTTCGCTAACACAGTAGAAACCACATCTTCTATGTAATTCCAAGTTCACATATTTTCATTCCAAATGAAGCAGTCACAGAGACCAAAAGACCCACATATTTCAGTATTGCAATGCTACAGAAATGAAAGCATGAGTGGACCTATCAGCTAAATCGAGTAAAAGAGGTTGCAAACACACTTTCTAGAACACACCTTGAGGGAAGAGATAAGAGAACAAAAGAGGGCACCTTATCTCCCATTTTCCCCCTTAGTTATAAAGAATGACCTTTGCAAAACTGGATAAATATAAATAACCTTATAGAATGTCACCTGTTGCCAAACTGCTCCTTAATCAAGCAGAACCAAAACTGAAAAGAAATACTGGTAAAATTACAGGAACAATGAACAAAGAAAGGAAAATGGATTAAAAGAAAAGTTTTCCTTTTTCTGGAGGCAAAAAAAATAATAATAATCAGAGGCACCAGGAAGACAAATAAAAGGAATGCCATTATCCTCACAAATTTTGCAGAGATTCCCTTCCCATAGCCTTAAAGTAGTCGCTCATAAAAAGGAGAGGAGGGAATGAGCAGAAAAAGAAAAGTAATATGCTATACAGTACATAATCCTTTTTATCCCATTCCAAAGATCTCCAAATGGAATATGAATTTCCCCAAATCCCAATTCCACAGGCTTTGGACACAACCAACAAAAGAACCCTTGTCATTCTACAGGTTTGCAACAGAAGTTTTTATAGATTATCATACTTTATCCTCCGCAGACGTAATACACTCCCCCAAAGACAAATAACACATAAATACACAAATACACCCAAAAAAAACCCTGTTAGGTGAAAATACACGGATTATATTTTCTACACGTGTTAATTTTGGGAGTATTTAGGAGAGTCTTAGCCAACCAGATACTTCCCCATAGCACTGGGCAACAATCCCCATCAGGCACACTTCAAAAATACACCAGGGGCTACAAGGATAAGGAGTATAAACACAGGGGAAGGACGATCTCCATAATTTTTTCCCCCCTTGGGTGCATCCATAGTTAGATCATATCTCTGCCAAACAATGAAGGGTAACACCCATGCCACCAAGCTGAAAGGGCCCAGCAACCCACCCCTTGGTCATCAGGAACTGGGTTAACTCTTTAGGATGTCCTGAGATGTCCCCACACCTTTCCATCTGTCAGACATCTCCAACTTTCAAGGCCATTTCACAACCTTGGGTGGGCCACCCATAGTTGAAAGCAAAGAAAGGAGAAGAGACCAGGGGTCCTTCCCCAAGAAGGTGCCCCTCCGGATACTTTGAACCCCAGTACCCATCATCCCCATCCTACACACACACACATCTACAGGCATATACACGCTATACGTTCCCCCTCCCCCCACCCAAGGGGCTGGTAGGCTCCATATGTTCCCTAGGAAATAAGGTAAACAGAGCAGGAGCACAAAAAAAAGGTTGATGCAACATCTGGAAGTCGCCATCCCGGGGTTTTTGGGGAGGGGGAGAAGAGTGGGGAGACCACCAAAGAGGGGAGACAACCACCCACCCCTCCCCGGAAAAGCAAGCAGCCCGTGTGGGACCCCCCCCCCGGAGGCCGATCTCTCCTTGCAGGGCAAGGGGTCTGAACCCGGAGGGCGGGTCGGAGAGGGGGCATACCCACCACCTGGGCGACCTTCAGGCGGCCGACGGGGCCGAGCAGGTAGTCGCGGTCGCAGCGGAGGCCGCGCAGCCCGTGGCGCTGGTGGACGGGCTCTGTGGTGGGCTGGTAGGGGCTGCCGGCGCCTGAGATCATGGAGGTGCTGGACGCCTCGCCTTCGAAGCCCTCCACGTCCTCGGGGCTCCTCATGGCGGCCCGGGAGCCTCGCTTCACGCCGAGGAGGAGGAGGGAGAAGAAGAGGAGGAGGACGGCGGGGAAGGCGCAGCAAGCGGCGGCGGCAGCGGCGGCGGCGGCATGTCGGTCCGCGGAGCGCGGCGGACCGCCCCGGCCTCGGCTCCGACCCCGTCCTTAGTCCCGCCCCGTCGGCCGCGTCCCCGCCTCAGCAGCCTCGCCTCGCCCTCGCCTGCTGCTCCTCCCGCTCGGCGGCGGCGGCGGCGGCGTAAGGGAAGGAGGCAAGGCCGGGAGGGAAGGAGGGGAAAGAGGCGGGAAGGAGCCCGCCCTGCACCGCCGAGGGGGCTCCCGCCGCCGGCCCGGGACTCTGCAGGGGGGGAACGGAGGGAGCGCGGGAGCGCCGCCGTTCAACAGGTAGAGTGGGGGGGGGAGGAGTGTCCGAAGGGGAAGGGGCGCGCGACCCGGCTGGCCGGGAAGCTCTTCCCCTCCCTCCCCCTCTCGGGGAAGGGCGAGTGAAGGAGCGACCCCAAGCATCATCAGGATGAGTTTCACCCTTGTTTTAATTTTTGTTTAAAAAAAAAAAATTGCATCAAACCCCCAAGCCCCCCCCTCCCTTATTATTTTTACAAGGAACTCAAGGCGGCGAACATCTCCCAGGTAGCTAGCTTCCTCCTCCTCGTTTTCCCCACAACCACCACCCACCCCCCTGTGAGGTTGGGCTGAGAGAGGATGACTGGCCCAAGGTCACCCAAGCGGCTTTCATGGCTAAGGCAGGACTTGAACTTGCAGCCAAGGTCGGAGACCCCTGACTTACTCTCCCTGCTTTCTAGCCCGGTGCTTTAACCACTAGACCAAATATGATCAGACATTGGTTCTAATAATACATTATCTGCCGTCCCTCTTGGCAACCACAGAGATTTCCTCTAATAAGTGTGATATTATAATAGTAATAATAGTAATAGTAGTAATAATAATAATAATAATACCCCATCGTGGAGGGGCTTGCAATGCTTTGATGAGGCTGAGAGCAATGCTAACCATAATGTACAGGTAGTCCTTGACTAACAACCACAATTGAGCCCGACATTTCTGTTGCTTTTGCCCCATTTTACGACTCTTCTTGCCACGGTTGTGAAGTGAATCACTGCAGCTGACAAGTTAGTATTTATTTATTTATTGACCCCTGGACACTGCAACCGTCATAAATGTGAGTCAGTTGTCAAGCATCTGAATGTAAATCGCGTGACTATGGGGATGCTGAAAAGGTTGTAACTGTGAAAAACGGTCGTAAGTCCCATTTTTCAGTGCCGTTGTAACTTTGAACGGTCACTAAACAAACTGCTGTAAGTCAAGGACGACTACCTGTATTTTCCCAGAAGGATCACTCATGCCAGGTAGGTCTTAGCGGAAGAGCCTGACTAAGGTAGTCCTCAACTTACGACCATAGCTGGAAGCACAAATTCCATCGTTGAGCAAGGCAGTTAAATGAGTGGTGCCCAATTTGTGGCTACCCTTTTTGCCACGATTAAGTAAATCACTGAGTGAAATGAATCATTCGGTTGTTAAGTGAATCCACCTTCCCCCATGGACTTGGCTTGTCATAAGCTGGCTGAGAAGGTTGCAAATGGTGACCAGCTCTCAACCGTCATAAATAAATGCCGTTTGCCATTTTGATCACATGACGATGGGGCTGCTGTAACTGCTGTACCTTATCATTTTTGTAACTTTAAATGTTCACTAAATAAATAACTGTAAGTTGAGAACTCCTTGTTTCTATCAGCCCCTTTAATAGAAAATGGAAAAACCCTAACCCTGTAGGGTTGTTGGAAAAACAACCAGACAAAAGCACACTGTGTTTCAAAATTGTGCCATTAGGCCTAATATGAGCAAGTTGAAATGTTGTGGGATTTCCCAATACAAACTGAAAAAAGGCTTGGCTCATAAACATACCAGATATAATTGTGGTTGAAAAGAAGGTGTGGCAATGCTAAGTGGTGTAGCAATGTCAGGGGATAGTAGAACACAAGACAAAGAACTGGAAGAGATCAAAAAGTATCAAGATCTGGATGTAGAAGTTGAAAGATGATGGCATAAATTGTGCCAGTGGTTATGGGCACTGGGAGCAATACATTTTGGGTGGCGCTTAGAAAATCAACAACAATTGACAACATTTCCATTTGTCAATTGCAAAAGGCCATACTGCTTGGATTTGCATATATATACTATTCTGATATGTCTTGGGAAGAACTCAATCCATTTGAAGGCCTAAAAAAACCTGGCAGCTATGACTTCAAATTGTTGTAAACTAGTAGTAATAATAAATTGTGTGTCATGTCCTTGCCTCTTAGCAACCTATTCCAGGGTTCTTCTGGACTTCAACTCCCAGAATTCCTCAGCCAGTCATGGTGGGAAATTCTGGGAATTGAAATCCACAAGTCTTAAAGTTGCCAAGGTTGGAAACCCCCGACTTATTCTCCTTGTCAACCACCATGATCGATGTCACATTCAATGTTCTGGTCTTAGATATATTTCCCCTTTTTCCCTCCTGCAAAGGTTTAGATACGAATATAAGAGCTATGGCATGCTAGTAAAATAACTTTGTTTTTCCTTTAAAGCAAGATATGTTTGGCAAGCCAAGCTTTCCAATTCTCCCAGTTCAAATCAAGGGCCTATTACATCTTTGCAATTTTGAGGGGGGAAAAGCAATATCGACTTTCAAAACAAAGGAATAAATTAAGCTTATTAGAGCATAATATTAGGTCAAGGTACTTTCAAACGTGGGTTTCAAAATCCATACATAATAATGTTACAACAAAGCAATAAGAAAATCTACAAAAATAGCTATTGCAGCTGGATGCTGAAATGAGATGAGAGGCTGAGGTAAAAGCTACCACTTCACAGGGATTGTAAAAAAAAAGGCACAATTTAAAGAATTTCCTTCGTTCTTTTCTCTGGGTCCTTCAATGTTAATTAAGGCCATTTGTATTAAATTGCACAAGAAATTTCACTACTCACTTTTAATGGCCATAATTCTGCTTTTAATTATGTTAACCACTTAAAGTGCTTTCAAAGAAAAAAAAAGCAAGACAAAGCATCTGAAACAATATTGAAAAAGGCCTCAAACCCTAACATTAGCTAATTAAAAAGAAAGGCATATGGATTTTTTGTTTGGGGGATTTCTGCACTTTTTAAATATATACACTTACATAGATAACCATATTCCTTGGGGTATTTCTGTATTATACTTTTTAATAATATTTACTTGTTTAATATAATCAATAAAATTATTGCAAAAATACTTCCTATATTTTTATATTCGATTTCATTGTCAAACATTAAAATACAAACTAACATAAAAGGGAAAAGGAGGTAACAAAATAATTTAAAAATGACACACACACACCCCAAAAAAATAATCAAACAAACTACTTGTATTTCTGAAATGAGATCACAAGCCAAGGTTGGAGGGTTTGTGTTTTTTTTTTTGGGGGGGGGGGTGTTTCGTTTTGCATCAGTGAAAATGAATGGACCTATTCATTCTGCATGCTGGGGCCAAAATTTATGAGAAATGGGATTGTATTCCATAAGATGGGAGGCATCTTATAAAGATCTTTTTAAGCATTCCAGTCTCCCCGGTAAATTCACCACAAAGAGAAATTACAAATGACTTTTTAGAAGCTAAAAGGAAGATAAAGCTAGAATGCAGTCAGTTCATTCAGCCTAGTGTGATGAGTTCTGAATACAGTAAACATACAGTCAAGGTGAAACCGGTTATTTGAGGAATTGTTTTCACCTCTTATCCCAGTGTGGTTTGAAAGCCAACTGGTTGGGCCCTTTCCAAGAAACAGCTCACATGTGACTTCTTTTTCCAGAGCAACTGGATTAGTTTCTCTTTCCGTGGTAATGGGTGTTGTTGTTTTTTTAAAGTAAGTCCTTTGACTCAATTTGCAATTTAACTCCTCTTACTGAGAGTGCATTTTAGCAGGTGCAACAATTGGTATCAATTTCCGTGTTAGATTTTGTATCTTCTATCTGGATGCAGAGGATTTTGTTACCTTTTGCTTTCGGTTTAAATCACAGCCACCTTAACAAGCTGTGCCCTCAAAGTAGGATAAAGCAGGTCCACCAATAACAGCCTTAGGAGACTGGGATGAGGGAGGATATGGTAGCACAATCTTAATGCGACAGCATTTCTCAAAACTCGGCAACTTTTAAGACGCGTGGACTTCAACCAATTGAACGTGAAGAGATGTTCCAAATATTGCTCAGTGGCCGGACAATATTGGGCCAGTATTGTATCAAACTTCTCCAAATGCACAGAACAAGCTATAGTATAGAGAGAGAGAGAGACATACTCAATTCGGCAAATAAAGCAGGTCAGAGTTGTTGTGGTTTTATTGATTTGATTTCTACAGCCACCCAAACCCACGTGACTCTGGCAGCTCAATGAAATAACAAAAAAAAAAAAAGTTACTAATAAACCTAAACTTAAAAAAGCATTAAAAAAAACCAATTAAAAGTGTTTTAAAACCAGTTTACCTTTCTTTCTTTGGGCTTGGACTCTCTATTCTAGGGAGCTGTATGTTTTACTAGTCTACATTCAGTTTTATTCTTGAAAAACAATTCGTAACACTGCAGTGAAATGACGTTTGAAATGCTGCTCCGTAAAACAGATGGTTTATGCTGCTAATGAGCGTGATGGCTTCTCGTTACCGCATCTTGATTAGAATAAATCTTCTCTTTAAATGCACCGCCTCTTTGAACAGATTCTCTCCCCCACAGCTTGCTTTAAAATACACTGCAGAGAACATGAGGAACTACTTGTAACTGATAATACCTGGAATATTGACTGTATAGTATGAATCAAACGGGAGGGGGGGGGGAGAAAATACAACTACTTAGAATGGCTCCCCTGGTGAGTGACGGCTAGTGACAAAACAGGAATTATTTAGATGATAATCTGTCAAAAAAGGAGCAGGGTTACAGATATTTACTATTCTTATTTTCTAAGGTTTAAAGACTTCAGAGCTATTCTAAGGAGTATGGTGATAGATCTTTACAAAATTTCATATGCTGCCTACTGTTCAAATTCTGGCAGCTTACAACATTTGAATAAAACATTAATAGAACTATAAAATACATCCGTTACATCAACAAATAATGAAGTTACAAACTCATAAATCTGTAAGTTAAATCCAAATGCTCTCTTAGGGCTATTTTTGTCATCTTACCCAAAAAAAAAAGACCTGGCACATCGAAATGGGGAGGTAGAGGGCTACTACTGAGCAAGTTAATCCAGTATCCAGGTTTGAGCCTCCAGTGTCTTTCAGAGAGGGCATCTGAAATATCCTATGCCTATTAAAACCACTCTTTTGGGATGGATCTTGAAGATAACACTCAAGATCCCTGCAATATAGCAATACGTTGCATTCATTTTACTTAGAAAAATATCCCAAGAGTCACTGATGCCCATCAAAGAAAGTACAGGATTTTTCTACATTTAGAAGAATATGAAGCTATCACTCACCAAACAAGGTTCGGCACGATGGGCCTGCAGTTTGCACTTTGTCAAGAAACCTGCATAACTCTCCCATCTTTTGGTCTATCTTAAAAGTTAGAAATGGGATTTGGGAAACTGTAGGAACAGTGTTACCATTCTCATTTTCAAATCCTCCCAAGACATGAAATGAATGTACCTGAAAGCTAGCAACAATAGCTATCTGCTTTGGGGAAGGGAGGTTAAGAGTGGAAACCTCTTGCCTTCCCCAAAATCTGCCTTTAGTATCCAGTCAGGGAGGGGAAAATCACATGGCTGAAAACTAGTCATTCATTTGACTAAAGAATTTCAGTGATGGGGGGTTCATGTGAACTGCATACTACCCCTCACTGGTATGCTGAACGATTCTGCCCTTCTAGGATTTCAGACAGTATTTTCTGCTTGGGGTACCATTTATTTTATTTATTTATTTATTTTTACATTTATATACCGCCCCATTCCGGAGACTCGGGGCGGTTTACATCTGCATACTGCCCTTCCCTGATACGCTGAGTGATTCTGCCTCTCTAGGATTTCAGACAGTATTTTCTTAGTTATTCAGCTGCTTAGCTACAGTCTTTTCTACGTTCTCATCAAAAGGTAAAAAAAAATTTACCCGCCATAAGAGAAAGCTGATCAGTCTGGACACATCTCTATATTTAGAGTTCAAAACGTCATTTGCTTTAATTTATCATTCTTCAAAATGGCCCACCTTGCCAAAAGTGGGGGGGAAAAAGGTGACTCAACACATGTAAATCGTCTTGGTTGGTGTTTATTTGAAGCCGTTAAAGACATGTCCTCATTTTCGCCAGCACTAGAAAGCAAGGTTCCACAGGACTGCACCTGGATAAAGCCATACAACTGGACTAAGGGTTGTGCTGGATACATCTGCAGTCTCCATTGAAAAGTTAAAAACATCAATAAACTGAATACAGGAGAGAGAACTTTCATTTACAGCATGGGTATGGTTAAGTTCAGTCACTTTCAATGTGTTAAATTAAATACATACGTACAAGTTCTGTTTAAACGAGTTTTAAAATGCCAATAGAAGTGCAAACTTAAAAATCAAGCAGCATAAAACAAAATTTTGGATGGCGGGCCAATCCTTAACTGATTTATATTTGCCTTATCTTCAAGTCCAATATATTATTACTTTAGTTTAAACATGAACAGCAGATGCAATTATATGCAATATAAATAGACCCAGGTAGTAATTCTAACAGTCTTCCATAAAAGTGAATCCTGAAAATAAACTTAATGATAGTTTTAAACATAAAGGCTATTTTGCATTTGGCCTTTGGTTCTAATGCTTGAGAACACCAGAAAAGACAATGGTGCAGCTTTCCAAAGTTGCTAGACTTTGGCAACTGACAAACATCACATCACTTACAGTTTCCTTCTTTTGAAAAACTAGGAGCATTCACTTGCAAAGTGGAAGAGTTTGGGGAGGGGGGGGCGCATTCCAAATTCTGTTTGAGTCCCAATGATCTTTTGTAGAACTGGAAAGCAATATGCTATTGGCCTTCTTTGTTTTGCAAATCCAACGTTCATTTTATGCAAATTAAAAAAAAATCCTGTTGTCTACAGCTTTCAAAAAAATAAGTAAATTATCTTGGTGCATGACAATTTTTTTAATAGGACCAGTTGGACCTTGAGACCTAACTAGTGCTCTTAGAACAGCAGCAAATAATTTGCTGTGTTTTCCCCAAGCCCAGTTTGATTTTAAGGTTTTTATTCTCCAGAGTTCAATGAAATCATCAGGCTGCCATAATCATCTTCGGAACACCCAACCCATCAAAAACAAACACAACCACCCCATAGCTGTTACACTCCACCTGTTTAGATCCAAGCATCAATTCAATCATCTCAATACACTCGCTGGTTCTACATGTATACATGGCATCAAAACTGTAGCTACTGAATAGGATATACTTAAAGGACAGATTGAATTACTTCTATTGGGATGGCACGAGGCTAATTTTACAACGTAGCAAAGCCTACGCAGGCTTGTAATGGCAGCCAAAACACAAACCAAATTCCCTGATCACAACTTCTGAGTTTAAGAGCCAGGTAATGTTGGGCAAAACCGAGTTTTATAATGTGGTTGAACATGTGTTGTTTAAAAAAATGTAACTGACGTAAGTAAACATCCTTTTATGTTAATGCAAGTAAATACTCTTAGTTTTCTAGCTAGCATTAGACAGACTTACAAAAACGAAGAGAAATGGCCTCTCTCTACAACATGTGGGTTGCAATTACATCCAGTAATGTGTTAGTGGTCAATTTATTTCGTATATATAACAATATATATAGATATAGGTATATAAATATTAGGGTTGTTCTATTCAGAAACAAGATTTAACGTAACACAAAAAACCTTTTATCAATACAAAGTAAACTGCATAATCCATGGTGGTATATCCCTCCAATGTGTTGCTTACGAACAAGTTTGGTACAAATAAGTTAGTGTTTCTCTGTCAAATAAATTGTACAGAAACTCAAAAGTGCCATTTCGGTTTGCCGTGGGAGTCTTACTCTAAGTGGCTATGGGAACTCATGCGAGCAGCAACAGGGGCCAACCGTCAAAATTATTTCCACATTGAAAAGGCAACACCGAAGGGGTAAAGCACAAATGTAATGAAGTCACGTAAGTCTGCATTTTTTTCCTCTCTCTGCGTATACCTAACAACCCTTTGTTTAATCCAATCTGGAACAAGAATTTTGGAGGCTACCCCAAACTCACCACAGGGGTTTTAAAGCCTTAAGGCAGAAAATCAGTGCTGACCTTTGCAATTAACTCTTGGATACAAAAGAAAGATTTGTGTTTCCATTTCATTACAGAGAAATGACATGCCCCTCATTCCTCTTAGCAGGCCAGATGGTTGGTATTTTTTTAAAAAAAAAAAAAGGAAAGGAAAAAAGAAAAGCAAAAAGTTATCAGGGGAAGAAAAAAAAAAAAGGATGCAGAATTCAACCCAGCTATCGAAGTTACCGGGTTAAAATAAAATAAAATAAAAAATTAAACAGACACTGTTTGTAGAATAGTGCACAAGAGGTTCAAGCACCTTCGAGAAGACACATCTCACACTGTGCCAGGCACTTGGTCTGAACAAATTTCTCCCTGTGTCAGTTATGACAAAAAGAGCACCCACTGTATTTTATGTATCTTCTTATTAGAACTGGAAAAAAAAAATGCCATTGGAATAGTTCTCATGATGCTCGTATTTTGTTTCCCAATTGTAGAGGCATTTATTTTATTTTATTTTTCCCAACATGATTATCTGATTTACATCCAACGTGCTTTTCGCTTGTATTGATCAGGTCTTGCCTTTATCCTTTCAAAACAACGCATTTTGTACACACTCCTCATCCAACCCACATTCTGCTACATTGCACCCTCTACAAACACAAGTACGCATTTTCATGGCCGGCTCCAGTTAACTTGGAAAAAAAAAAAAGAGAGGACTTCGTGCTTCCTCCGTGACAGCAGCAGCTCGTGGCTTCTCAACAGGAACTCCACCTCTTGCTTCTGTGCGCTTCTCCCTATTGCTTGCAACCAAATTAAGAGAAATGCCCTATTTAAACTCTAAAATGGTTATCGTAAAACAGAGGAAATTTAGACGCGAAACTTCCTGAATGTGCACTTGACACTGGGACAAGCCAATGAAGGTTAAATTTCATTTCCCCAAGAAAAAACTGATAGCATCTGCCACAGCAGGAAGCTCCTGGTGTTATCAGGTCAATGTACATCACTATTTGGTCATTTACATATGGAGGTTCAAGGATTCTCAAGCTTCGTTCTCCGTCAGAGAGGAGTTGGCCGTTACGGCTGAGTCTGGCTTGCGAGTCATCCTATCCAGCTCTTCTTGGACATTCGTCAAAACAGGTTTTTGCCCTATAAAAAAAGGAAGGTACGGTATACGTATGCAGAAAATCAATTCAAACCACAGACTGCAAAATACTGTATGTAAGTGGGTCCGATTAAATTAAGGAGAAATGGTTTCTTTTGGACAGTACCTGATTTTTTGCCTGTGCTTTGCACTCCTCCTCCTCCTCCTCCTCCTCCTCCTCCTCCTGCACCAGGACTCCCGGGAGAACCTGTCTTTTTACTCAAGAGGCTGTTGAAGAAACTGGCTAGCACTCCTTCGCTTGCGGCATTGTCTAAGGAGAAAGAGACAAACACTGAAAATGGGCAAAGTTGAGATACCGACCCTTAAAGGAATTGACTTTCAAAAGAGAACCTGAGAAATAAAAGAAGAAAACCATGACACTGGTATCTTTCTGATGTCAAAGGTTATTATATGGAAAATTCTCTGTGAAGGCAAATAGTCATGTCCCAAGATAACGTTACAGCAGGACCCAATTTGGGTCGGTCAACTGGACCAGAAAATTACATTCTGCTAGAGAGAGGTTCCCTGAGGATGGGGTCCAACTCGAGTCCGAAAGCTTGGAAGACTAAAACCTCTGGTTCTGGTGACCGACCCAGATTGAATCCTGCAAAATTGTGTGTCTGTGTGTGTGTGTTCAACAGACAATGGTCTTGTTGCCCCTTTTCCCCATTTCATTACAAGGTCCTTTTCTTTTTGCATGAGGGCGACTTCTTGTAGAAAAGCCATCGGTGCACGATGCAACAAGGGGCTTATTGTCCCAAGGACAAATGCTGATTTGGGCTAAGAAGGGCACAACTGGTCCAAGATCACCCAGATGGCTTCTGCACCTAAGAGAGATCTAGAACCTGGTTCCTCTAACCTCTAGTCCAGCAATTTGACCACTAGACTACACTGGCTTTCAAATAAAATCGCAATATCTTCATCAAAACATACTATTTTACTATAGCTTCAGTAGTTAACTATATCTGTATTCGAGTAACGTAAGCTTAGATACTTGGGGGGGGGAGGGGTCTGCTGCCTTTTCTAGCTATAGATCCGCTATTGTTCCAAAAACATCTTAGCTTTTCTAAAATATTTTTATCTTCTTGCTTGGGCCGGGATTTACTATGAACATACACCTCTAATTATTACATCCCATATCCAATGAAGGATTAAAGCAGGTGGTGAGACTTGGTGGCTCTTGTTCTTCAATACTATAACTGAAAAAGATTTTTTTTTTAAAAAAGAAAAAAATAACATTTAAGAGATCCAACTTGTCTTCCAGTGGCACGTTTCATTACGCTAATGATCGATGTGGCAGTCCACACCCCCCCCCAAAAAAACACCCTTTCTCCAAATATCCCCATAGCCGTTGAACCAACAGACCATAAATTGCTGCACCCAGGACAAAGTTCAAAAAAAAACCCCACACATTCTGCAGTGAACTGCTTACTTTTAATAGCCGGATCTGGCTTCTTGACGGATGCTATGGGCGAGGCGCTGGGGACGGCGGCAGGGCCTGTCCTGCCTTGAGGTCGGGGCGAGCCAGAAGGGCCACGAGCAGGAGATTCCTGGACAATAATAAAAAGCGACAGGATGTGGTTTACTGATGTCATCTTTTTTTTAAAAAAAAATACCGCCTTCCCCGGTTGTGATTTTTGAAAGCTTGTGTGCAACAGAAAACTGAAGCCGCTAATAAAATACAAATTACATTTGGGGCAGTGCGATCATTTGTCAAACGATTTCACATCCCCAAGACGTTCAGTGGTGGATTGCTCTTAATATTCTTCTCTTTTATCTGAGATTATACTGCCTTACGGCATGTAACCGATTTCAGCTGTATATACTTACAGAAGCTCTGGTAGGGGTTGCCGGCTGCTTGGCAAGGAATGACTGAAAGAAAAGTCACAGTCCTGTCAACTGATTATCCAAAGCATTGCAAGACACCATTATAGTTTAGAAAGCTTTTTTCCTGATGAGATTTTATACTGTTAAAGGGGAGAGGTGACTGTAAATCAAGCTAGCGCTCAAGGCACCACGCGAGAAAGCAAGGAGACTCCGGGTTCTAGTCCCGCTTTAGGAATAAAAGCTGGCTGTATGACTTGGGGACAATCACCAGGAGATTGGGCTAGTTCTAGTCTTACAAGGGTTGGCTGGGCTGAGGACGGAGTTTTCGATGTGTTGGCTGCCTTGAGTTATTTATAAAAATAATAAAGGCAGGCTATAAACAAGCTCACTCATGGAGGCACAATGTACGGCGCTCCAGATGTGTCCAGCAACATCAGGGTGATTATATATTGTGCACCTATGCTATATACGTCTCATAAGAGTGAATCGGAGTCACTACTTTCAAATTGGAAAAAAAAAAGAGCAGCATTTCTAAATCAAAATTCAAAACTACCCTAAGGAAACAGCTCATCCACGAACTAGAGAAGCCCCATGTGACCAGACACAGTGATCTCTTTCACTGCATCAGAGAAGTACAATTCCAAGAATTGTTTTGAGAGAAAGTCGTCATGCAAAAACAAGAGAAAGCTATGCTTTCGCTCTGCATATAAGTTCTGGGAATTATTTTTCTCCCTTGGAGCTTTACACCCTGGTCCTTGTGGCAAAGATTCTGCTTACTGGGGATTCGATGAAGACTTCCTATCACAGGAAAAAGAGGAGAATTCAGGTCTGTAGTAGTAGTAGGATAATAATGCTAAGTAGTCAATGCTAGATGGAGAAGACCAGGATGATGTTTTTCTAATTTGAGAAAGGAGGTTATTTTTAGGTGTAGGTTTAAATGTTTTGAGCTTTGCCTGCCAGCAAACCATGAAGATGGCTTTCTGTATCCGTGATCAAAAAGAGATGCAAAGGCTACAAAAAGGGAGGGGGGAGAATTAGGGGGCTGCATTGAGACCCAAAGCCTCATGATGCATAGATCTGTTTTAAAATATCCTAATCACCAGAGACAAGCAAAAACAGAAAATAGCACTCTTTTTCACTTACCTGCTGCTTCATCAGAAAGACCTGCTCATCTTCTGCAGCAAACTCTTTATCATGAACTAACTGACAAGGGAAATAAAAAGGGGGGGAAAAAACACGGTTTTCTCACAGATGTTCGGTTATCTGAAATTATCTCCATTAAGAGTAGTCATGGAGGGGTGGGGGAGAGGATTATATGCCTTGACATCTGGTGTAATAAATGCAAGAAGTGTGGATGTGCACACCTGCTTGGATCTTAGAAAAAAACACATACACAAAGAAACAATACACAAGGTGTTCCTCCCACCCGTACAAATTTAGACCCGCCACCCACCCACCCCGTCCAAACTGGGATGTAATTTGTGGAAACTGCAGAAAGAGGGGAGCCACATGCAAATAGCAATAGCACTTAGACTTATATACTGCTTTACAGTGCTTTATAGCCCTCCCTAAGCGGTTTAGAGTCAGCCTATTGCCCCCAACAATCTGGGTCCTCCTTTTACCCACCTCGGATGGATGGAAGGCCGAGTCCACCTTCAGATTCGAACTGCCAAATTGCAGGCAGCCGGCAGTCAGCAGAAGGAGCCTGCAGTACTGCACTCTAACCCCTGCGCCACCGTGGCTCAGTGTCTGGCCATGGTAGTATCTTCCCTTCCCCTTCCTTAGCATGGTGTTTTAGGGTTGGGAGAAGACCTGCTGAAAAGCCACTGTGGCCTGAGACCAACACAGATAAGGCGGCCTGGAGATGACCTGTGGACATTGCAAAGACAACCCCTTGCAAATGACACCCCCACATTTTCTGTGCAAGGAAAGGGGTGGCGCGTTGCGCCGTTCTGGGAAAGCCCCTTTTCTCCGTAGGCAAAAGAAGCCAATGGCTTCTCTTACTGCACAGAGAGATTGACTGTCTCAGATACAGCTAAGGAGCGATCATCTTCCTTGATCTGCTGCCAGAGCAGGAACTGTAGGGACTAACACCCACTTCTGGATATGCATTTTTTAGACTGAATAGGCTCAAGCAGCCAGAGCCTGCGCAGGTTAAGATGCTGACGGGCTACAAAAACGGTTGCCAGGCTGATAAACGTAGGCAGTTTAGAAGGAAATACCTTCCGAGTTCCTCCTGCAAAATTCTTTGCCTGAGGCAGGGGAGACGTACATCAAAGGCCTCCTCAGAACCCTTCTATGTCTCAGGACACTCTTGCACTCATGGTTAGTTGGATCCGAGCCATTTTATTCTGGTTTTTTGCATACCAAACTACAACTCCTTGCCTGGGGTAAAAAGCAGCATTCTGTTTTTTTTTAATAAGTGCTCTTTGTTAGTCAACAGAGTCCCAAGAAGCACTTCTCAAGGTATTTCATAAGTGAATAGTTAGCAGATTCACGACTCCGAATTATTGATGCCGAACAAAAGATTATTGTAATTTAAAATATGCACTTCAGCGTCATTGACCAGCAACTAGCTTCACACGAAGGAGCAGAGTTCAAAGCAGCTGTACCTTTCTTACAGGTGGCTTTACGATGAAGTCTTCGTATGCATCTTCTGGTTTCACTGTTGTGAAATTCTCATGCAGGATTGCAATTTTCTTTTCATTGTCCCAGCCAGCAGGTCTAGAGAAAGAATTACCATTCATGCAAGCACATCTTTTCTTTTTTTTTCAGAAATGCGCTTTGCACATAAAGGCGTGATTTGCTTGCCTTTTATTCCCCTTGAAAAGAGACATTTGTAAATTGAGGCAGACAATTTATTTGATGGGTAGGGAGGAGAGGGCGGCTGTGGTGAATGAAATTATTATACACGTGTAATAATTTCATTCACAGGTTTTGATTAAAATGAATGAAACTAATTTCCGCACTTATTGCCATTATTGGGGGGGGGGGGAGGAGATGTCACATCACCCTCCTTTGAAATGTAACAGAATTTTCCAAGGAAATTCTGGAAAGTAGCAAGAAAAGAGTATTCAGAGACTAGGTACATTTCTCAAAAAGAGCCAAAGGCATGAAGATGAAATGCTAACCAGAAAAGACCAATCCCAAGAAGTTACTTAAGTCTACACAGAGCATGAAAACGATGCATCTTTCCCAAACTGATGCTCTTCAAATTATTATAGGATTACTGCAGGATGAATTCCATCCAGACAATATGGATTTCTATTAGAATTGAAGACAGATATTTGCATCTTTTAGGTAGGTTTTGTCTCCCCTGCCCCACAAAGCCAGAAAAAATATTGTGTTTCACTGAAAGTAGCCTGTTGATGCTTATTTTGCCCTTCAACTTACATAAAAACTGCGTCCTTTTCTACCACTAAGGCAGGGTTTGCAAAGTGAAAGCCGTATTTTTTATGTACAATGTACTTATATAACAAGTTGAGGTTCTTCTCCTCCTTAACAGATGTATAGATCAAGGCCGCTCCATCTATTCATTTCGTTTAAGGAAAATCCCAAGCAGAGTAGTGAATGTCAAGTGCTAAATGTATACATTTAAATCTCTCAAAAGTAAGCACCTGTTTCTAAATGATATGTTTATTTGCTAATTTTATATCCTGCGCCTTTATCTCAGAAATTCAAGACAATATGTTGCTGCTTTCTCCTCTTTTCCCCAGAGCATCCTATGAGAGAGTAGCAGAACAGCTAAGCATTAGTCACTGTCTAACACTTTACCATTACACCAGGTTTATTCACTGTGTATTGATGATAATGGGCCCAAATGTTTTGAAGCAGTCCATCCTTTTAGTTTTAAGCCTAAGGAAAGGAGAGGAGTTCGTACAATACAGAAATGAACATGTTAAAAGTTTTCGAACTAAAAAAAATATTACACTAAGTCTAAAGCAGTTTAAAGAAATGCGACCATTCCTAAAGGAGCCATATTGCTTCCTAGCCAAATGAATGTATTAATTTAAACATAATTCACCAATTAACTAATTGTACTTGCAGCCTAATCCTACAAATGTGACACCAGGAACGATCTACTTAAGAGCAGATAGTAGCGGGCTGATCTGGCAGGGAGGATCCAGGAGAACAGCAAGATTTGTCTCAGAGTCAACATCCATGGGACTGTACTGTTCACTGCTAGATACAGAATGTCTAAAATTTGTGTTCATTTACTAGCCATTACTGGAAATACAAAACCTCTCACCATAACCAAGAAAATGGAAGATGCTGTGTCAGCCCTGAAGCCATTTGGGGGACATCTTCAGGGCTGCCACAGAGGCGCCGGGTGGAGCTGTGGGAATATAAGGGGGGAAGGTATAGATAGATGGGGGGATGTGTAGCCAAAATAACATTCTTTCTCGTGGGAGCCAAGGACGCTCTACTAGGTGTTGTAAGGGCATGGACCAAAGCCAGCCGGAGTTGGGACTACGACCTGAGTGGACCATGTGGTGGACATATGAGCTGGAGGACAGAGACTTTGGGCTTGGATTTGGGTGGGGGAAACCCTGGGCCCTTCAGAGTCAGGTTTTCACCAACTGTGTCAATATGTCATCCCAAATAAATATATTCTTTGAGGAAACTCCAGGCCTCAGAGTTTTGATTTGGGATTGGAACCCTGACAGTTGACCTTTGTGGTTTTAACATTGAACATGCGCTCATGAAATGAAGGAAAGGCAAATGAAACATCGATGTGACTGTTTTTCAATAGTGGAAACAAAACAAAGAACATAATTGGATTCCCATTAAACACCCTTTCAATTTATAAAGTACTGCTTTAAGACACCGCTTCGGCTTAAGAAAAAGGATACACTGCAAGCAGAACCTACGAATATGCGACTGAATGAAATCAAAGTGTTCTTCCCTGTAGTCGTGCTCTTTTTCTAACACACTCATTGCGTCACACTGAGAAAAAAAAATCAAAGGAATCTCAAGAGTTCTGAAAGTCTGCCAAGCAATAAAATGAGTGTGGAAGACTGATTTTTGCGTAAATTAATATTTAGAGCAAACTCTGAAACTATTAAGGGGAAAGTTTCAATTATATTTATTCATTTAGTCCATTCAAACAGCTATCCAATCAGCCTACGACTCAGGGCAATGTACAGAAATAAAAACACACAATAACATTTCTGCTTGAAAATGTTGCACCCACGGCACCTTTGTCCAATTCAAAAACATGCAACTTCTTAGAATGGATTTGCTATTTAATCTCACTTCAGCTGCATGTAAATTTAGAACAGAGATGGCCTGTGATTTCGAATATTTTGCAGAATAGTCTAAAATTAGCATACACAAAAGGGAAGCCTGAAGAAAAAGGAAACAGGCAGAACTCGATGTTCTTCCTTGATTGTAGAGAATGGGAAGTGTGACAGTTATTGAAATCAAAACGAATATGCAAAAGTGCTTAAGGTATCGTTACCAATGTTAATGTTAAAAAAACAGGAAGGAAGGAAGGAAGGAAGGAAGGAAGGAAGGAAGGAAGGAAGGAAGGAAGGAAGGAAGGAAGGAAGGAAGGAAGGTATCTTCCCCACAAATCAGATTTCATTCTTTGAAGTAACAAGATTCAATTCCATTGTATAAATGGGTTTTTTTGGCAATGACTGGGATTTCAAGCTTACCTTTGTGCAAACTACCACCACAGGGATCCCAAGATTGTGAGTCAGCACATTCTCTCCAAGAGGTAGAGCAATATTCTCTTCATCTTGCCCTGATGGACCTCTTCTTTGGGGGGATCCTTGATAACCTCCTTCAGGTTCTACATATTCTTGAAAAATCTTCACAACTACAAGAAAACATATACTTACTTATTTTTCTTAAATGTCTTTTATGTTAAAAGCTAGATACTCTTTCAAATGTTCTTTATTTAAAAAAACAGGTTTTGACTGAAATTAAAGAGCAAAAATTAGGGCAAAGCACCTGCTTGTAAAAAAAAAACAAAACATCATTTTTTTTCTTAGAATACTTTTAATACGTTTATCAGTTATCCCACTTCATCTTCCAGGTCTCCAAGAACCCTTCACAATGTAAAAATAGTTTTTCTTCAAAACAAAAATGTATTTCAAAACTGGATTTGGGTAGCTCATTCTGAAACTTTAAGGCTTCATTATTATTAAGGCTTTTTCAATAAACTACTAGACAGCTGAAGGAAAAAAAAAAGCTGTATCTGCCCCAGGGTTTCTGGAAGAGGAAGCCCTACAAGAATTTAACACATTAAAAATTAAAAAGAGCTGAAGTGCAGAAAACAGGGCTCCTTTTAATAAGGCTTTCAGAAACTGTACTCCTAGCTTTCATACTTAATATCCCAATGGCTGCAGATATTTTCAAGGTTGGTGGACACTATCCTTCAAAAAAATGGCATCCTTTCTATTTAATGAGAACTTCTACATCAGGGGTGTCAAACTCAAGGCCCAGATCTGGCCCACGGGGTCCTTAGATCTGGCCCACGGGATCGGCCTGGAAACAGCGGGGGACCAGCCCGCAGTGCTTCTTCCAGTGAAAACAGAGCTCCATTTTCACTGGCAGAGGGTTGCAGGAGGCCGTTGCGGCTGAATATGGAACTTGCTGGCCGAGCGCACAGGCCATCACAGGCGCCCCTAACACGAGTGACGTCAAGCTGGCCATGCACACCCTGACCTCGCCCCCCACGCCCCCGCCGAGGTCAAACACAACCCTGATGCAGCCCTCAGTGAACTCAAGTTTGACACCCCTGTTCTACATGATAAAATGTAAGACTATCTTGCCTTAGAAGAAAAATGCCCCAAATAGTGAGAACAACATCAAATGAGAATGCAAATTTATTATTAAATCCAACAGTACAACTGAAGCATCTTAAAATCACTGAAATCCATTTGTACAGAGTTTTAGCTCAATCTCTTCTTGAAGGCTAGTTGGGGCCAAGTCAAATTTTGCTTTACCACCTCAAGAGTCAGGAAAATCAAACATCTGCAGCA
The DNA here is from genome assembly GCA_032468155.1 of Oxyrhabdium leporinum. Classification (NCBI taxonomy): domain Eukaryota; kingdom Metazoa; phylum Chordata; class Lepidosauria; order Squamata; family Cyclocoridae; genus Oxyrhabdium; species Oxyrhabdium leporinum. Next base: position 202,329 of record JANHFL010007435.1, read on the forward strand.
TGCCAAATGCTTCATCTCTAAACTGCTAAACTTTGAAGGATCTGATATTTTAAAGAGAGGCACCTGTACACAACTGCATTTATTTATTAAATTTATGTCACCTGTATACAAATCTGAGCAGCCTTCACTTATGACAAGTCTTGCCCCAGCTTTTTTATGTGATTGCTTCCTTAGCTAAGATAACTCCTGCCTTCTATGGAGGAAAAAAAAACCCACAGTACCATTCATCTTCTTTCATTTTTCAATAGCTTTGGAAACTTTCACTTCAGGCACAGATACACAACGATCATTACTACACTTAGGGAATACACAGAAATGACTTGTGTGTTTTGCAAAATTCCAAAAGCAGACTTTTTCTGCTGTAATGGACATGTTCATTTAGGTTTCCGTATATGTGGAAAGATACAATCCACAGCACATACTTCTTGGCAGAAGAAAGAGATTATTTTACCCATTGTATTTGAAATTATTTATGGGTTTGATAAACTCACATGATGCAGCTTCAGAAACCTTAAGGATTTTTTTTCCACCACCAGCATAATATGAGCTCAGTGTCACATTGAGGCCAGAAGTGTTTGTGTCAAGTATCGTAAGGTGCTTGCCAGAATATACTTCTTGAAAAAGATGACGGTGCCCAAATGTTTGGAATAGAAATTCTGATGACACACTCACATTGTTATTCTAACAAGAGTTGGTATTTTAAAAAAATGCTTTTAAATTATTCTCTTGACTGAATTTTCTCCCTGATGGACCTCCATAAATTCCATAGCCCCAATTGCTTTTTTATAAATCAACCATCACTACGCCGCATACATGTGTGTCATAAAGAAACAAACTGGTTATTTGAAAATGCTATTTGATTCTGGACAATGGCTTTCTATCAAGTCAATGCCACGCACAAGATTTTCATCGCTGAAGCCCCCAAAGTTCAGTGCAAGCATCTTTCGGTGCACATTGTAAGAAGAGAGCTTTGAGGACTGAACGTTCATCATTATGCTTTTGAAATAATTCTCAGAGACACCGTTTAGAAGATATATCAACCAGTAAATTGAAACTCAGTGTATTCTTGTGTTAAAATTCAACAATTTTTTTAAAAACTGTAAATAAACCAATCAAGTGATTGGTTTATTTAGTTACACAAGGTGCACTTTAACAATTCATTCATTCTGTATAAATTGTAGTATAGTCTTCACTTACTGACCACAATTGGGACCCACTATTGTTACTAAATGACATGGTTGGTAAGCAAGACATCATGTGACTGAGACTTGCAATCATATTACAAGCTTTTTCACTGTCTCTGCTTGTCAATGAAGATACTCAATCATGCAGGTAGAATTGTCTGAAAAGTTGAGTCATGCCAACTCGTCTTTTTTTTTAAAAATTTGAACCATTTCGCTGCTTATCCAAGAAAAAAATACTTCAGCTGCCAAGACTCAACTTCCACACTGTCTCTGCTTCTGAGAAGCAAAGACAATAGGGGAGCCAGGTTCATTTGACAATCGTGTTAGTAGCTTAACAACTGCAAAGATTCACTTAACGATTATGGCAAGAAAAATGAGGCAAAGCTCACTTAACAAATGTTTCATTTAGCAAGAAAAATTTGGAGCTCAATTGTGATCCATAAGTTGAGGATTATCTATACAAAGACACAGAATCTGAAAATACTTTAATTGGGCTTTGCACAAGAGCTGCCAAGAATCCATACTGGAACAAATCAATATCTGCAGAAGCAGATTTTGCACAAATTAAAACAAGAAGCTCAGCAATGCAAAACAGGGAAGGGAAAATGAGGTCTAAATTTATTATTAGGCAAGCATCAAATCACACTTGACTATCAAATCCCACTAGGCTCAAGGTTGACTCAGCCTTCCATCCTTCCGAGGTAGGTAAAATGAGGACCCGGATTGTG
>JANHFL010007435.1:218018-232301 GCA_032468155.1 Oxyrhabdium leporinum
GAAGAAGAAGAAGAAGAAGAAGAAGAAGAAGAAGAAGAAGAAGAAGAAGAAGAAGAAGAAGAAGAAGAAGATAAACAAACTAATTACCATTCTGAGGATTGTTGACACATGCACAAAGATTACTACAAACTGAGGACCACAGATGATACTGATCAATTTTATGATTGAAAAGGTTCATTTGAGATTCTGAAGGAATTACTCTGTTCAAGAAAATAGATAGCATATAATGAAAAATGGCATTTGGGTCTATAAAAATTACTTTTTAATTGATTTTTTTTTTGGTTAGTTTACCTGAATAACTGTAGCAAAATATCGAGGCATCCAGATTCTCTCACATGTGTTTGTCCACTGTCTATATTTTTAAATAACATTTAAAAAAAAACAGAACAAATATCAAGCAACTAATAATGAAATCTAATGAGTGGTTACAAATTTTCAACATTTTACCTAAAACAAGCTAGGATTTCTGATTCATCCCAATGAGTCCCAATTAGATGGGAACTAATCTTAGTAGACCTCATATTGTTAAGTAAGGACTACCTGTATATGTGTTTGAATAATTTCTTTATACATGGAAAAGAAAAAAAATCTTACTATTATTTGAAACCAGCACCAGTAAGACATATACAGACATTCTTTTCAAATTCATACTTGAATCCTTATTAGTTAAAAATGTACGAAGATCCTTAAATAATTCAGCTGTGCATAACATCTGCTGGCAGAACACTAAAAATAAATAAATATAATGTGAATTATACAGTATTGTATTACATTAATTGATAAATACAAGTGAATTTCCTGATAATTATACATAATTGCCCACAATAACCCAGATTGTTGGGAGCAAATATGATGGCATTGTAAACCACTCAGAGAGTGCTGTAAAGCACTATGGGACAGTATATAAGTCTAATTATTGCTGTAATTGAGCAAATATAGGAACTACAGCCACTCTTCTCACCTACCTAATGGAACTTACCGTACTTTTCACAAATATGACTAGAACTACATTATAATGGTAGCTTTGGGAACATAAAATATTTCAATTTATTCATGTGCAGAAATTATACCAAATTTATGTTAAAACTTACACTGCAGTAAAGTGTCTTTCAGAGTGCAACATTATACACACTCACTTGAGAGTAGTTCTAAGAATAGGATTGTATACTAAGAATGTTTTCAGTGACATTTAGGGAGCCTATTTTGATGGGAGTTCGAGTAACCATGACTCCAAGTACTTATTTCATTTATGCATCTCTTTATTAACATTTGCAAAATCACTTATGAGTTTAAAGGTGCACTGTTATCAAATCAACCAGAATGATGAAGCATTCACTCAATATTTATATTCTTTAATTTTCCTTCTGTAGAAAACAAAAGCTGACATTTAAACATCCGGTGATGTTTAAAATATACCTGGCTCACCATCTTCTGCCCCTCCATCTGAGCTAATGTTACATGGAGATTTCAATAAAATTATTTTTCAGGTGATCAGATTTTAGATAAACAGTAAAATATTTTTTTAATGCACATGTTATTGTACAATGTATTGTATTGATCTTCAAAACTGGATCAATAAAAACAAAGGATTCTGTAAATACATGAAAGAATGATATAATGAAATGAGAATGAAATTGTATCTTACCATTATTCTCAGCTAAACCTCCTATTGTAAATAAAGCAGCTTCTTGAACCAAACTGTGCACTTGTGACTTTGCAAGATTCCATACAAACATCAAACCACCTATTTCTCTAAAATACTCACAGGCAGCACCTGTAGCAAAAACAGATCCAGTGAATAACAGATGAAGTTTAAAATAACATTTATTTCCATACTAATAATCCCAATGAGCAAAACAAACACAACAGACCTACAATTGTAAAACTCAGTGGCTTACTGTTTTGTTGACAAACCGAATAAATAGTAACCAAGGCTTCTTTTTGAGAAGCTGGATGGTCCATTTGATACTTAAGACATTCAAGGAGTAAATTCAGATCAGTTTTCATATCTGAAAGGATAAAACAATACTTTCAGAATATTTAGAATCCTTTTTTTAAAGTTGTCAGTGGTAGAATCTTGTCATCTAGAACAGTCAATTGCATTAATATTAAGAATTCCAACAATATTCTAAATAATTACTAGTTAATGTACTAAGTAGAAATATTTTTTTAATAAATGGGTATTGCTGTTATTAATCCATGTCTTTACCAACATGGAAGTTTGAACTTGCGTTTGCATTCACAAACACCAGAAAAAGAACTCTTTCCAGAGTTGTGAATAAACAGAGCAGATTTAATACCATCCTTTAATGTATTGTGTCTATGCCAATCTTACCACAATTGATTTTCTGATCTTTGCCATTTTCCATTTTGATTGTATTTTTTCCTCAGCTTTTATCTATAATGAAGGTGGAAGAGAAATAAAACACAAGTGATTTCTTCCTTAGAAATTAAAAAAGTTAGGAAAAAAATATAAAATATATTCAGTTTACCATTTTTTTAATCCTTTCTATCCCAATTCTCAGTATAGGATACAAAATTAAATATCCCCAATACTTCCCTTACAGACAAGAGTAGCTTTACAAAACACCCAAGCTTGGCATGGGGTATCTGCAGTCCAAAATGTTGAAATGGAGTTATAAAAACCCAGGTAGATCTGGTACCTGGAATTTTATGCTTCATTATTAGAATTTTAAAATGGGAACATTAGCATTTTTAACATGGCAGCCCAGGCCTCTTTTCTAATTAAAAAAAAATCCTTCATATTCAAGACCATTTCTTTTGGTATGCAAACTTGCCTTTTCAACAATTAAAGAACAGAAATCCTTAATTACACTTGCAAGATGCAAACCCAGCTGGAAAAGGGAATAATTTATAGTTTAACCCATAAATTTGCCACTTCTGGACTGTTACCTAGGATCAACATTTTCTATTGATCAACTCTCACATATAATCCATGTTTGAGCGCTTGCTTTCTAACGTATCGCATATACCAAATATATGTATCAATTGTTTCTGTACCCTATACAAAGACTTGACCCTCCTCCTTAATAAATGCTTTTTACTTTGCCTGAATTACTGGGCGATTTGCATCTTCAGGTAGGCGTAAAAGCCTCCTTTGCAAAGATTAAAAAGTGTTTTATCTCTCAGATTCAGAGAATGGGTCCTCAGCTCCATGCCATTCAGGGTGCCTGCATTTCAAGGCAACAAAGTCAAGATGGCAGCCTAAAAACAAAACAAAACAGGGGAAACTTCAAGGGCAATACTACGGCCGCCATCTCGACTTTTTTGCTGTCATTTTGCAGACACCCCTGGGCTGGATGACTAACGAATTAATCTCCAATCAAGCAGACAAATTCGGACATCATGAGACGTACGAATCCAGCAAATGGGGCCTGTCAGCCCTCTTTAACTGAAAACCTCTTCCTGGTTTCTTGAAGAATAAAATGGATATTTCAGGTCAAAACCATGCACTTCTTCCACTGTTAACGATATAGAGATCTTCCACGCCCCACAGTCAAAACAGGATGAGACTGAATCAATTCTGAGAATATCTGCAATTAGAATTGAAGGCCCGACTTTCTCTCAGGCAAAATGGGGCGCTTTTCCGAAATAATCACAAATAAGTGCAGCCAAGGCCCAAAAGACACCTCTGGGTACTCCGAGGGAGAATTTTAATGTGTTTCTTCCCAACAGTGCCTTATTTTACACAGGCCTTCAATGCAGTGGGTTGTTTTGAAGGTCGTTTGTACCAAATCTGTTTAAAATAAACACGTCTCTGCCTCTCACATGCAGAAACATCCCTCTCCCGCCAAGCTGCCCATGTCACTCAATAACAGCCTATCCCACCAGGTGCCCGCCAGGTAAATTGGAACTACAAGTCCCAGCATTCTTAGCGCAGCACCCACTGCTCAGCTGGCTCAGAGGGAGGTCAAACCAGGAAGCAAATGATAGCTTTCGAATTTGCCTCTGGTCTTGGCTGAAAGGGCCTTGGGTGATGGGAAATCTGCAGGCCAGCAACCTGCATTTGCAGCATTAGCCACCTTGGTGAGGCCTTTAAAAGTCTGAACGCTTCATCTCTTTCTTGTTTCCCCGTGTAAAACTTGTGCACATTTTTTTCCTGGAGGGGAAGCGATGATGGCAGATGCTTTTCCTACCCAAGGAATGGGCTCTGTGTGAGAACACAAACAGGCTGCCTGGGATGTATGTTCCTACATTTCAAGTACAGAGGCTGCAACTGTTCCCCTGTACTGGTAATCCTCAATTTATCACCACAATTAGGACCAAATTTTCTTTTATCAATGACCCATAACATCCTTTCGAAGCTAGACTATCCAGTTTTGAAACTTAGTGTGCAGCTACTAACTGGATGAAAAAAACCTAGTGAAATCCATGTGTGTGTGTGTTATATATATATATATATACACACATACACACACAAGTCTCAAACTGAGTGTTTCCATTTGGGCCAAAACACTGTTCTAGTAACAGAATCAGAGATATCAACAATGATTTTGCAATGAAATGTTCTGTTTCAAGAGCAGCCATTTTTAAAGGGTTTGCTTTTCTCAAAATATAAATAAAGCTTGTATGGCCCATTAAAAACGTTCATTGTATGTAAACCATCACAATGTCATGAATTCTTTTCCAAAATGTTTTACATTTTCTTAATGGTTTAGACACATTCATAATATTGAGAATAACACTGCATATTATAGCGAGTGGGATCTAACATTTAGACCACAGCTGATCATAGAGGAAAAATTGAGCAGTGGTTTTTCTCAGCTCCATTCCACTGCAGCCACCTATCTCCAAAAGCTGCTATTAGCATTGTGAAAACTTCCAGAACAACATCAAAAAGATACTGGTGTCAGCAATGGAAAGGAAAAATCAGTTAAAAATTGCTGCCTTTTTCTTCACCGGTAGCTTTCAATGAATGCCCAATCCTCTTTGTGAACCGGTCTTTTTATGGAGTATTTCTGTAGGTAGCAAGAAACTGCCTTTTACTCATTAATACCACTGCACATTTGCTTCAAAGAGTTATTTATTTAGCACAATGTTTAAAAATACTTACCTGAGTCCTGCAAACCCACCAATGTTTTTGTGAAGAACAAAATTACTTCCAACCACCTCTCCCCACAAATAAAATATGGAGAATCCTGGCCACATTTTGAAGAAGCCATAATGTCCATGTTCCAGTGTCTTTTATTAAAATGCAAGATACATTCTTTATTACAATTTGAAAGAATTTGGAAAGACAAAAATAATACAAAGAAAGGAACTGGCATTATACATTCTTTTCAGCAATACTTTTAACAGAACAGAATGCAAATCAAAAGCTATTATAGATTCCAACAACAGAGTTGGGTTGGTTTACAGTTTGAATGTTGCTGAAGTCTGAGACATTCCATTGTAAATGTAGGTGTTATTAAATATTACAAATTGCCTGGTAGCAATTTTCACAACTTCCTGAGCAGCAGCTCCTATAAAACAGCCAAGGAATGACAAATTAAAAATATGTAACAGGAGCCAATTGATTCAAATCCAAATGCATATTTTCTAGCTCTACTTTTTTTTAATCAGATGCCACCTTACATCAATGGGTAGAAATAAAGCATGAATACTCTCATGATTGACTCAGCTCAATGGCCAATTGCACTTTTTTCATGTTAAATCTCTGGCAGATTCATTAAAAAATCCTGGCAAGAGTTTTTCCTGGCACAAGTTTGTCCATAATCAGAATCTGTCAGTTGAGACCCCTTATACAACCTATTATCAACAAGTGGGGTAATAGGTATTGGAAAATTCAATTACCAACTTTGTTCCCTAAGAAATTACGGTAGAGTCTTCATTATTTTCGTTAGCAGTTTGTGATTCTAAATTCAACTTAGTTGATCCTCCCAATTAAAATTCAAACAGGGCAATTTAATCTGGGGAGTTTTATGTGCATCCAAGATTTGTCACAAAAAGAATACTGGTTGCAATTTAGAGCTTATTTGTTTAATAACTCAGCGCATATATCAAAATATACGAACACCTATAGAGAAAAAGTAATATTATTGTACATATATAAGCTTTGGAAACAATTTTAAATATGAGACATTTTTATCAGAGCAAAGAGAATTATATCAGTATAATGAATAGGTACTACCTCTAATCAACACAAAGATATTAGTATAATGGACAAAGGATACAAAGTAGTATCAGTGTAAGACATACTAAATCTTTTTGCATATCAATTGGCTTGTGGTTTACCATGGACACATAAAAAAAACTTTTTACCTCCTAGAAATGCTGCTATGATGTGTGGCTCAGCAGCTCCATATCGACAACTACAAAAGGAAAATAAAGTTGTCATATTATAATGCATCATAATAAGATCTTGGAAAGTATGTTTGCAATTTAACACTTACAATTCATGGACATAATCATCTTTGACTGTTACAGGCAATCCATATTCCTGAAGAAAACTATTAAGGCAAGATTTCAGTTTTCCAATGTCATCCTCCACTTGATAGTTATAAACCCCTGAAAAGAAGACGTGATTATTATAGACAGAACATTTTATTGCAACTAAATGAAATATAATTTTGTTAGAGAAGAGAATATACTCTATCCCATAGAAAAATATACTAAGCAGAAAAGTAACATCATTTACTACGCCTTTACAGTACATTAGAATTGTCAAACATACACACTTATGATATATACAGCAAATATTAAAACTTCAATCTGTGACATATTTATAAATCTGAACAGAGTGCTATTAAGGCTGTACTACAGAAAGTATTCATTTTTTATCTCAGAAAGCGTGTGATATATTGAAAACAACCTTACCAGGGTATCTACCATTGTGTTTAAAGAATCTGTCCACAGCTCGTAACATGAGGTACAGCACCATTTCACTATCTGGATTATCCATATGAGAAGCTTCAAGTAACAAAACAACATGTAAATTGAAAACAATCAAAGGAAAATTGTTTGTCTCCTCCTCTCTATTCTCTCCCCCCTGTCATGTTACACATTTACAGGTAAGAATTTATAGTCAGCCTACATGACAGGAGATTTAACTGTATGTTAAAGATCTTCTCCATCACACATAAGACAAGCCACCTGGGAATTAAATACATGAGGTGCTTTAAGTGCTGAAGAGGAAGCAAATAAATAAACTAGATTCTAATATAGAGTTTAGATGTCTCTCACAAAGAAACTTTATAAAAAGATCTGGCCAGCTGTGCCAAACATATAAGGGAAAAGGGCAAAGCCATCGCAGTCATCTTAGGAACGGTGACTTCAAAAACAGTTCCAACTAATTGCATTAAGAAGCAACATGCTGTAATCCATGAGAGAAAACTTAAACACTCTGGATATTTTGAGTCACCATTGCCACTATCTTTTGATATTCACCATGCTGGACAGGATTAATGGGAATAAAACACCAACATAATCTGTCATTTTTTTCTATGCTCTTTGCTTGTTCAGCTATAAATTATGCCAATGCCTACTAGCCAGCTCAGTTAATAAAATACTATTCATTTATTTACCCAGTGATTGATTCAAATGTTATACAGGCACAATAAGAGTATTTACTAACAATAGAAACAAGCTACACATGTGATTCATCAGAACAACATTGCATTCACAATATATACAAATTCAAAGGGGTTTTTTGGCGATCTCAGATCATTCTTGCAACTAACATCTTGTCTCTACATTACAGCAAAAATGAAGGCAGAAAAAAGGCCATGCCTCTTCTATATCAAACAGATTTATCTGTACATGAAAACACTGAAAAAGGACACAACTAAATAAGCTTACTGATCTCGTCTTTGTTTGAAGTATTCAGTCCATATTCTTCAGAAAGCGATCTACATCGTACTATGCGAAGAAATGCTGAGTTACTGCCTAAACACAGAATATCAAGGAGAGTGGAAAAATGGGAAGAGGGCAGGAAAGAATAGATACTTTAAATATAAAGACTTAATTGTTACAACCTGCAAGAGATAGTTAGGACATTCTTGCAATTATATTTCAAAACAGTATTTAAAAATTTGCCATGGAATTTGAAGTACAAGATTTCAATTTTTCTATGAAGTTCTCATCTATGACTTCTAGTTATACAGCATACAGTTATGCAGTAGCAAAGTTCTTTTTTCCACGTTCTTCCTAAACTATTAAGGCTAATTAGGAAAAGAGCATTCTAGGAAATTCAGTTTGGTTAGATTATTAAACAACGAATGATTCCTTGTTTAGCCTATTCCATTAGTAGGAGCAGTCAAGTGGAAGCAACTACAGAGTATTCCTTAAAATTTAGCCTTATTAACTTGATGTAAATAAAATGAAATACTTACAAAGCAATTTTAATTCTTTATGAGAAATGGATTCTGGTGCCTGTGAACAAAATGCAAATTTGTTTTAACGAAGTTAGAATGCCTAACCATAGTCTTCTAGATTTCCTGTTAAGAGAATTTGATTTACCCTATGTCCATAGCTGGGGGTACATACACAATTATAATGTTTTATCTATCTTCTACAATTCCATGTATTGGGAATCAATCATGACAAGAAAAACTTCAGGCTGCCTCACCCATCCCCCACTCATTTGTTTTGTGAGGTGGGCAGTTCTACAATTTTTTTAAAAAACCCATAAATAAATATATTTTACTTCACTCTTTACTGCCTTTAAGAGAATGAAAATTGCATTTTCTACTACTCACTTTGCCAACTGACTGCAACAGCTTTGCAGCATAATTGGACACAGCTTCAGCATCTTTCTTGGCTTTCTCACGGTATCTTAAAAAAATAAAGTTCTAACAATGAACTTCAGCAAATCTAACCCCCAAATCAACATGCTTCAGAATATCCATACTTTACTTAGTACAAATGAATGAAAAGCCAACTGTACTCTTTATGAAGGGTGCAAAGCAGTAAGCGTGTAAAGCACTTTATGGAGCGTGCAAAGCAGTAAGAATTTTCAATATTTTATATTCAAGTTGCAATTCTCTGACCAAGAATATGAATTCTTTGAACAAGAAATTGGAAATGGATGAAATAAGTCTTGTCTTTTCCCCAAATGAGTAAAATGGAGTTACAAAAAAGGAACTAAGGAAATTATTTTCTTTTTAGTCACATCAAATCCGCAGTATGCTTTTTCTTGATATATTGGAAGGACCACCAAATCTCTAAGAGTCATGGCAGGTATGCAGAAGAATTAAAAACACCTCCGACTTATTTTTCCAGTAGCAGTGGAACACTACTATAAGAGAAGAGGAGATAGAGCTTGAGGGGCAGAGTTAAGCATGTCATCAGCTTAGAGTCATTACGTTGCCATAAACTAAGTCCAATCCCTCTTGAGTTATGTTGACTCTTATCTGGCACCAATTGAGTACTAAACTTTAGTGACTGGATTCTCATGTATAGGCTTGAGCAATAAATCTTTTGAACTGCAACTTATGGTATGGTCCTGACATCTACTGAATACAAATCTGGAACCAACCAACTACAAATTATTACTTTTATATACTGCCTCTGCCTAAATGGATGCCTTAAATCTACAGGAAGAGGAGTAGAAAGCTTTTTCCATTGTGATTATGACATTATTTTTACTATGAATTAAAAGCAGTCTTTGATATTTTTAGAGCTAGCAATTGCAAAACTCTGCCATCAGTTTAAGAGCACCCTTATACCAAAGTTAAAGCCACCCCAAAATAGGGAGCTTATAAAGTCACAATAAAAATCTTTGCAGAAAACATTGGTTTTGAAAGGGAACTCAATACAAATATGAAATTATACAACTGAAGAAAAATACTTACATATTTTGCAAGCTGATAAATTTACTCGAATCTGCAATCATATCTGGAATTGTACCCCTGACAGGTAAATTTCCTTGACCTTCTTTGCTCACAAATTCTTTTACAGCTCGAGCCAGAATCCAAAAAGACGGAGTCTAAGGACAAAGAAGAACTAAACAAGTCAAAACCAAAATTGATTGATTGAGTTCTTTTATTCAGAGAATATTGGACTAGAATATTCAAACTATTTGTATTTACTACCTGCTGTGAGAGATTGATACAATGATCATCACTGAAAATGTCTTCAATACAACTTGGTACCTAAAAGCCAAATTCAAGAAAATATTTATTTCCACATTGGTTTTTTTTCCCATTAGGAATACAGTCATTATGCAATTAAAAGTTCTGGCAACCTTCCTTTACCTTGGTAGCAATTACAGCGGTGTTTACATTTTTAATGGCTTCTTCAAAGTTTTCCTCATCTTCCAGGATTCCATGTTCATTCTTTAAAATTCCTAGACAGAAATGAAGAACTGACTTAAATAAGATTTTCTTAAGTAGAAAACAGGTGATAGACATCTTTTATCTTTTGAGTTCATATTAATGTGTGGGAATTCTTTAGATAAGATAATGAGCTTCTGATACATATTTCATGCCACTGATGTAGACTTAAGACACATATTTACATGTGTCTTTAAATAAAGCCCACCGAAACATAAGGCTACAATAGACAAGACAGAGATTGTCAAAAACTCTCACCTTGCCTAATCATCTCCCGGAAGGCTTCCTTTTCTTTGTAGTTCTTAGGTATCTGACCATTATTCTAAACAGAAATATCACAGGTTTGAATTGTATTAAACTGTGTATTAAGGCAAATAAAAATTAGTTCAACATCAAACTGTCAGTGAGTCTGGCTCGGTTTTGTCGTAAGAACAAATGAGTCTTAAAATTCTACTCTACTAGGAAACAAGTCAGAATTCCCATTTTACACATAATAATGCTAATCAAATCATAGGTATCTGCACCTGCTGGAAGATGGGTTCAAGCAAGAATATATAAAGTGGAGCACATCAAAATGTTACTTATACATATTGAAGTCCAAATGTTTAAGCCAGGATACTCCAGTGAGTTACAGTCAAGTTTAATCAGTTTCAGTGTAAATATCTATTATCAGTGAAACAAGCTATAACGGATTTAAGGCCCATTCTATTCTAAACATGACTCAGTGTACATCAGTTTTTTTTTAATTTCCATTTGCATACATATATAAATATGAATAATTATATCTCATACATGATGTGGCTAGTTTAAACAAAGCACCAGAACTTATAACAAGCTTAGCAACAGGATCTTACATTAAAAAATAGGCATTCTTTGGAAGATCATGCTCCTAGAAATGTGATCTGCCCCCTGCTCTCCCTTTGGTCTTCTGTAAAGGCCTAAAACTTTAGCTCTGCCAAACGGCCTGGGGCTGAAATGGGGGTGTCCCATTCTGGAGATGGCCGGTAGATTAGATAAGATCCCATCTCCAACCCACTTACCCACGGATCCTTTATATAATTTATTGTCAATCTTTTGATTTTAAGGCTCAATGTTTCAACGTTTCTAACTCCGTGTATGTTGCTTTTATAATACTGTAAGAGGCGCTTGATGGCGAGATGGATAGCTTACAAATTTACTAAATAAACACAGTTAAACATGATGTACACCTGGGCACAATCCACCCCCACAACCTAAGCACATGGATGAATGCTTACATGGTGCAGAGAATAGGACACAGCTGAAATGGCACACTGGAGGTGAGCACAACTCTCCCTTTCTCTGCAGTGCTGCCATGCACAGCCTGCAAATAGTTTTCTGTGTGCCAGTCAGATGGCAAGAAGAGATTGGGGAACAAGAAGCATTTATTGAAGTCTGTGAGGCTTCACTTAACCACAACCAGTCCAAGTGAAGGGCTTCCAAAAAATTCCTCTGAAGGGCAATTGATCAACTTAATATCTAGCCACAATGCAATCTCGCGTATAATAATAAGAGCCTCGGTGGTGCAGTGGTTAGAGTGCAGTACTGCAGGCTACTTCTGCTGACTGCCAGCTGCCTCCAATTTGGTAGTTCAAATCCCAGCAGGCTCAAGGTTGACTCAACCTTCTATCTTTCCGAGGTGGGTAAAATGAGGACCTAAATTGTTGGGGGCAATAGGCTGACTCTGTAAACTGCTTAGAGTGGGCTGTAAAGCACTGTAAAGCGGTATATAAGTCTAAGTGCTATTGCTATAATTGCCTGATTCAACCCTATGACTTCAGCAGCATGCAGGCAGCCTGTGATCAAGACTGCAGCATATAAAAGCATGCAAGCCTCTCTGGAGGGAAGGCATTATTCCCCCTGGATCTGCAGCAGAAAGCATGAGTAGCGTAAGTTAGACTACTACCTCCAAGGTATCTACATACCTCATGACACCATTTTTCTAGATACTGGGATACAATCACAATCCATGGAATGTGGCTGTGTTCCTGCGAATGCAAAATTAAAGCCAGTATAGCAAAATAAAGAAACCAACGAAAAGAGTGCAAATCTGAAGTTGGAAAGCAGGGTTGTTGGGAAGTAGGGTTGCTGGTACAAACTCAACCCATAATGCAACAAAAACAGCTAAATCAACAGAAACTGCCTTCAGTAAAGGTCACTACAAAATAATTGTGGAATAACCCTTTTCGCTTTATGTGATAGATCTACAGAATGTAAATTGTCTGCTCGGTTTCCATTTGATTTTGAAAACCCATAGCTGAAAGCAGGGATTGACAAACTCTATCTGGAGATCTCAACAAACCACATGGAGCCAGGCACTTTAAAGAAATTCAAAGCATTTAGACACCTTTGAATTATGTACTGTAAGCTTCCTGGCAGGCTGCCACCCCTTGAAATTGTGCAGAAAGCATGTGGAGAAGGCAAGGCTGTAATAATGGAGCTTGTTCAAAAAGCATGCTTGGATTTGCTTTTTCCCCAAGAATGAACAGACTGAACAAATTTCTATGTAGCTTCAATGAGCCAGTCACCATAACAAAATCAGATTCGACATATAACACTGATACACTGATCCAACTCAAGTCTGAAAAGGATGCCCGTTGTATGTCCCAGAGGTGCTTTCCTGACGATAGGCAACTGGATTTTCTTGTGTGTTCAAGGGAAAAAAAATAAGAAATCCAGTTGCCTTTTGAAAAAAGCACCTTTGGGACAATCATGAGCTGGATGATTGAGACTCTCCATAGATGTCCTTTATAACAGCATATAGTGCAGTTCTAGAACAAATTCAAGAAACATCTTGAATGCTTCTCTGTGGAGATTCTCAGCCATTCAGGTCCTGGTTGTCCCAAAGGTGCTTTTTCTTCAAGAGGCAACTGGACTTTCTGGTTTTTCTTTGAAGACGTTTTGCTTCTCATCCAAGAAACTTCTTCAGCTCTGAGAGAAGAGCCTCTTGAAAAAGCACCTTTGGGACATCTCTAATGCTTGTATGCACGTACTGATGAGTTGGCCAAGCCTGTACCAACCTTTTTTTCCATATGCTCTAAATCGTAAGACTGAACGTGTTCTCTCAGCTCTGGAAATGGATTGTCCAGTCTCAAATCATCCAAGGCATTATCGGGATGGGATTCTATAACTATTGAAAGATTAAACAACATTTCAGTTTTAAAGCCATAGCTGAAGATAATATTATTGCTAAAGCTTGAGGATTCCCCACAATTTTTCTCCCATTATTATAAGAGATGTTACTATGTAAGCTGCCATTGAAGGGCTTGTGCTTAAAAAGATGGCCTTAAAATATTTTGAATAAACACAATTCAATGATTATGCAATAATTTGTAAATGATGTGACCTTTTCTGGCTATTTAACATTGCGTCCCGAGGTGATAACATACAATGTAAAATCCTAAGGAGTATTTCAAGTCAGATTTCAAATGATAAATTATAATTTGGAACTGATTATATTTCCTTCCTTACAAGTTACAAGGGTGATTTAAAGAATAACCTAATCTATTCTTTATCAAAATGATCTCTTTCAGTATGCATCTTTTCATACTGATGTTAGTTTTTGGTTGTTAGTTTCTGAAAATGAGCCACCTGAGATTAAAAATACAGGAAAAAACCATAGACACTTTGCTATTTACCATTTTAATAAATGGTTACATATTCTGGGTAATTTTTAATCACTAAATATTTTATTTGGATGTTCTTTAACAATGGGATGTTTTTTTTTAAACATTAAATAACTTACCGGGGTGTTCTTTAATAACAATTCTCATATAGCCTATTAGTCCATAAGTCCTACAAATTAACAGAGGGATGTTGTAATTCCAGAGGACGTCAGCTAGCCTGAGCAGCGTACTGAAAAACAGAAGATATAAGGCAAAGTTATTTATTTATTTATTTATTTATTTATTTATTTATTTATTTATTTATTTATTTATTTATTTATTTATATTTATATACCGCCCCATTCCGA
>JANHFL010007435.1:232812-247798 GCA_032468155.1 Oxyrhabdium leporinum
ATGGCTGCGAGACGTTTAAAAACTTTTTATAAAATATTAAATGTTTAAAACCCCATTTAAAACTGATTAACAAAACTGATTAACAAAACTTTAAAAACAGTGAACAGTGAACAACGAAGCAGAAACTTTAAAAACAGTGAACAGTGAACAACGAAGCAGAAAATACACAGCCACTAGAATCTACCCACAAGTATTTATTCTGTATATAGAGCATCTATCGATAGCTTTCATGCTTCAAGATCTTGAACAAGCAACAATATCTTGTAACTGAGATCCTTTAGCTTGCAACCTTCTGGTATTTTTAAAAGCAATTTACGATTCTATATTGCATATAAAATAGCAATTCTTTGAAAGGCATGTTATATCTGTACTTGTGTTCCATCAAACACATGCAAAATTCCCATTCAGCCTTTTTTGGTAGAACATCTGTATATTCGTGTATTATGAAGATCAAAAAGCTTGCCTGATCCACACTCACACAATTTTAAAGCACATGGTACATGGGAATGACAAGAGGTGGATGGACAATGAGACCACACATCACATTAAATCAAATATTATTTGTTTGGTTTTGATTTAGTGTAATATTTGAACTCAGACACTACGACTTAATTAATAAAACATGTTTGAACTGAGGCAGAAACGTAGCAAGCAAAGGATAAACAAAAATAAACAGTTATGGAGATTATATACTGAAAATAAAAACATAGTGTTTCCATTTTTACAAAACAAACACATGTATATAAAGACAATAGTATCAAGTTTGTTCCAACTTACCTTTCTGGGAGTTGAGTTGCAATCACTACATTAAACCGACAGAAAAAAGAAGGATCGTTGTCTAGAAGCTTATCTGGGTTCTTGAGAAAACATAAAAAACACCCATCTGCATTGCAGCATAAAGCAATAAATATAAAAAGATTCAGAATTAAATCTTCCTTTTCTAGCTGTGCAGTTCTTCATCAACTGCAAGCCAATTTTTGATAGGTACAATAATCTATTCTAAACTCAAATATTTTCCCCTTCTGATTGGCACGTCTACATTCAGTTCTGTCCATCAGATCATTCAGTTCTGTCCATCAGCCCGTATACTTGGCGTACCTCATCTACATTGGTCAGGAAGACGTCTTCTCAATCGAGACTATTCTAACTTGGCTATTATTAAATTCGCATTAGAATTAACATGATGGATTTGGATCATTATAGTAACCACTGCAAAAGTGGACTGTTGTAGGAGTAAATTCATGTTGGTTAGGATATGAAATCATATGCATCTTTAAAAGGATTTGTTGCTTAAGTGAGAAAAAAGATACTGTTTTGATATGAGCCTAGACAAGAGCAAGATTTGATATTATATTATGGTAGTAATAGCTGACATACTTTTGTGACTTGTGAGCACGTGTGTACAACGTGTGTAAAAATGTTGAATGCAAACCTCTTCCACAAAATTTCCACAGACATCATTATTCAACTCTTGAAGCAGTTCTGTGGCACATTGCGCTCGATTCTGTTTAAAAATAATAAGCAGATGTGTTACATTGCTGTGATTGCCATAAAGAGATTTAAAATTTTATGTTGAAAGCGACAATATAAATATAAAAAACAACAACAACCCCACCCCCACTTTTCAATAAATAGCTACAAAATTGTACTGTACATGTTCCAATTTCTAAAATAACGATTTTTGGGTAGATGTAATTGTAGACAGATTACAACATTCAAGAGAGATACAGTATGAATATAGATGCTTTAATAAATATGAATGGAAAAATGTTAGGGGAAATCCTGAGGCGATTCCTTCTGAAAACATAGACATGTATGATTTAGGGTGTACCAGAAAATGTCCACCAATGGACACAGAAGGACATGCAAACTTACACAGCAGGGAACAAAAAAACTGCTTTAAGTTTTGTTCAGAACACTTTGTTTGCGAGCACCCATGGTTAGATCTTCAAAGTGAATTAACTAATCATTTGTAAATTATTACATGTGCTTCTACCTAAGAAATCTACTTATTTGTATTAAAAGTGGGTTACACAAGGATATAAATTTAGGCTGCAACATATATTTATTTAGGAATAAATTCTCACAAGGGGGTCACTTCTCTATAGATATGTATACAATTGCCTTGTTAATCACATGAGACATGTGCATGTGTATGTTTACTGTGAAAGGGAAAAGAAAAAATAACTGAATGGATCCTATGCATTACATAATCACTCACATAAATAAACACATTTAGTATTTCCTTACTTGACCAATATTGCTTCTTTGCAGGAAGAAGCTAAAAAAGAAGAAATTATTCCTTTAGAATTTTATCATAATCACAATTTCTAGAATAAAACAATGTAAAGTGTACTCCATAGATAACTCTTTAATATTTTTTCCTCTCTAAAATCTTGCAACATTTTAAAAACTTGCTTGAAATCAATACATTTGAGTAATGTATGTGAATTTGTAGATAAATAAAACCAATAATTCCAATCAGGGCATTTCAGAGATAGTCTATACAGATCTCTGTTATTTAAAGATTTACAACTTAGCATCTCAATTGATTTTACCATGCTATAAAAATGGTCACAAGGAATGAGGTTGAACAATGGCATGTGAATATTGACTAAGGTTCAACACGGGTATATAATGAAATGATCAAAATCAGTAAGCAGCAAGGGTTGCCTATCAATGTAAACTATACTTATAGCAGCAATAAAGTATGTCACATATGTTTGTTCCATATTCCCACTAAGTTTGAAATTGACCAGAAACTACGCTTTTACTAATTGTAAAACATTGAGACATAGAGACATAGACATAGAGAACTCTGTGAGTCTATCAGTGCTCCCTCCAGTTAAACAATATGGAAATATTAAAAATGGCACTCAATCTAACTGTAGTTCATGGAGTAATCAGAATTTTTAAAAAATCTCCCATCTCCCATTGCAAATGGGACTAAAAAAATCCCATTGAATATTTATATATTTTAATTAAAAATAAATGAAATTCTTGGCATAAACATTGTGGCACAATTGGCTGCAGTAGCCTCAAAACAGAAATAGCTACAGAAACAAATGTACTGTTGGTTTTACACAAATATTCATCAGAATGTAGTGAAATAATTGGGAAAAGTCAACATTAATGGTATTTAATCATATGTTAAAATGGAGCTTTAAGTTTTTAAGTAGTTTATTTATTGAAACAAATCATTATGCTTTTGTATGATTCCATAGCTTATACTGTAAGAAGAATATTCACCAGAATATTACCAAATATTTTTAGAAAACTCATTACCTGTTTCCAACGTCTTCCCCAGTGACTGGATTCCCATCTATGATTGTAAAAGATCCAATACCTTAAAGAACAAACCAAACCAGTGATCAGATTAAACTACAACTTTACTGGGGACCAATTACAGTTTTAAAAAGTCATTTATACCTGGTAAAACTAGGTTTTTGAGGATTTCTGTTCCGGTGGCTGTTGCAGTTATCACACAAACGTGAGCCGATTCTAAAGCCTCTTGTCCATGATCACCCCATAACCTGCAACATCAAGAAATTTGACTTTCAAGACCAAGAACTAGACAGAAAGCTATAGGAAATTGATACATTACCAATGGTTGCTTTAAAATTTAAACTATGTCTGACTTTAAAACATAAGCGAGAAAAATGGATTGAGAGACTGTCTGCAGACAGTGAAACCGAAGCATAAAATAAATGAACCAAAAGCAAAACAGACATAAAATAATCAGTCGATCAAAGTATCTATTGCTGTCCTCTCATAGGTTTCCTGAAATGAGGATTTTATTGTGTGTTTGTGTATACACTCACTTCATTATTCACATATTTATAGATAGATGGATAGATGCGACGGACAGATTGTGTGTGAAATAAAATAATCATTTCACACACATCTATGTCTATCCGTAATAATCGAACAAAATATAGTTGAAATGGAAATGTGTGCGTGTGTGTGTGTAATACTCTACCTATACCCACATATGTAATATTCTTATACAGGAATATTTTATATACCACACACAGACACCTGCAAGACATGCACATACATACAAGACATGTGCATATGTAACATGTGCATATGCGCAGGTGGACAAAACCTGCACATACAACTAGATATGCAAATGTAAAATATGCGCACTAATTCTTAGTTATGGAACCGAAGGATAAACAAATAAACAAACAAGGATTCCGGAAATAAAAAACCAAGACATGCAGGAGAATGAATGGCCATCCTCCATCCGACGGATCCGGGCAACCGGGAGCCCGAGGAACCGCAGCCGTCCCCGGCCTGGAGGCTCCGGATGGAGCGGAGAAGAAGGAGGAAGAGGAGGAGGAGGAGGAAGAGGCGAAGGGATTTGCACGAGAAAAGCGGGACCAAAAAGCAGCTGCGGAGATTGCAAACCCCGGGCGCCCCAATGGGCGCTGACCCCGGGCGCTGACCCTCCGCCCTCCTCCTCCGACCCGCCGCCCGAAGCGCCCCGGCCCGCGGCTTAGAGAGCCCTCCTCCCCCCCATGGCTCGCAACCGGACCCTTCCGGCTCTTCCTCGCCTCAGCTGCCGGTCGTAGCGCTGCTCCTTCAGGCTGAGCCGGCCCGCCGTTCGCCCCGACGCCATGACTCCGCTCTGCCGCTGGGCCTCCTGCGCTTCGCCGCTCCGCCGGAGGGGGCGACAGACCGAGAGCGAGGTTTCTGCGCCTGCGCGGAGTCCCGCTCGCTGCCGGGCGGGGTGGGGTGGGGAGTTCCCTGCTGCGTCCGAAGCGAAGAGATGCGCGCTTTGCTGAAGGAGCCGAGAAGATGCGCTTTGAAATTGCAAAAGTTGGGTCAGGCCACAACTAGCCAGCAGGAGAAATCACTGCAAGGCCATCTCCCTGAAGGCACCCCCTATAAGAAGAGCGTCGTAGTGTGATATAACGCACCACTTGAGGGTACAAACAGCTAAAGGTAGTGAGAGTTTTAGTAGTATATACTGTAGACAGAATTGATTTCCATGCGAACCCTAGTAGGTCTTGATAGAGCCATGCCCCATGAAGTTCACTGAATTTATTCCTAGATAAATAGGCACGGAGAGCCAATTTGTTGTAGTAGTGAAGGCATCAGGCAAGAAATCAAGAGACCAGGAGTTCTAGTTCTGCCTTAAGCACAAAACCAGCTGGGTGACCTTGGGCTGGTCACGCTCTCCTGGGAGGGAGACAATGGCGAACCACTTCTGAAAAAGCTGCCAAGAAAACTGCAGGAATTTGTCCTGGCCGTCTTGGAAGAATTGGACACGATTGAACAAAATTGAAGGGGGGGGGGGAAACATGTATGAGATGATTGTCGTAATATTTTATAATAGAGAAAAAATTGATAGTAAGGAATCATTTCCTCTTTCTCAGCTCTCTTATCTGATGCCCCTTTTCTCTGCCTTCGTGCCTTCTGTTTGCTATGTTCATTCTTCCTCTTCGTGTAGATTTAAATATTTGGCACTCTGCTGAATGAAATCAAAAGGAACACGCTGTTCACGGTAATTTCTCTTGGCCAGATGAATCAGAAGTTTATGATTTGTGCTCTTAATGTCAGTCTTTTACAACTGGATTTGATGCTGGCTATGGAAGGTAGTCCAAACATCTGCAAAACATCCGGTCAGGGAAGGTGGCTTTGAATGTTTAGCCCTTCTTGTTTCATTTATTTATTTACAAAACATTCATGGCTGCCGATCTCATAAGGATCCTAGAAGACTCACAGCAACCAACGCTAAAAACAAAACCGCCCTTCCCACCAGACACCAGATCTTCAGGCAGGCTCCCTGCTCAATTCCCATCCTAGCCCAAAGCTTGATGGAAAATCCAGAACTTCATGATTACCAGAAGGCTAAAACGGTAGGGATCTCCCAGTTGGGAAGTAATTCCAAAGGACTGGGAGGCTTCTTGAGAAGGTGTGCTTCCAAGGTGCCTTCTTGCTAAAGCAAAACTACTCTGGCATCGACAGAGACAATATGTACCCAGTCTTGGATTCTTATGGAATCAGAATTCAAAACTTTGTTGACGGCAAAGAAAGGTGGGTCCAAATGCATGTAACAAGGAAGGGGAAAGACTGATGCTGTCCGAAGCAAATCAATTTGGTGAATGTTATTACAACCCAAATTTTCCTGTCCAAATAGACTTTTGATCAGGCAAATTAATGGACATCAAGACAAGTTTAAACAAGTTTAAACAAAAACTTGTGACTCTTAAAATGTCAACTGAAAAAAAGCCAAATTAATAAAAAACAGATAACATTATAGCAAACTTAAATTGACCTAGTTCTTGCATCACACAAAGCCTACTACTGTGCATTTTTGTTGGTTTTGGCTTAGTATGCTGGATGAACCAAACCATATCATGGTTGAAACAAACCATGGCTTATTGGCAAACCCAGCCTTAAGTGTATGCTGTGAATACTATTTTGAGATGTTCATTCCAGAATTACTGTGGAATTAAATGAAATTGTTTATAATTATTGTTATAGTTTATAATTTGTGTAATTATATCTAATTTTTGTAATTATAAATTTTAAAATATTATGTTCTCTACTTCAAAATAACATTCTTGATAGGGGAAGCAGTATAAACATCAATTAAATAGAACATTTATTTTGGGGGGTGACATTTGTCTATAATTTCAGATATGTAATAAAGAAGCAGCTCATACAACGTTCTTTAGAAAGCAACATTAATGAATATTCCTACAGTAGCTCAGATAGTATCATGAACTTCAGAGTAACCTAAAGAAAGAGACAGAAAACAATTTCAGAAATGCTCATAGAAAGAATTCTCAAACGGAGCATATTTATTACAGCATGGTCAAATTCTTCCACTGCACTGCTATTGAAAGCAAACTCTTCAGCTTTATCTTATACCAAAGCATGTTTAACCATGGTTTATTAAATCAACCACAGCAGCAGGGATTAGGCAACTTCATGGGCTGGAGGTCAATGAAACCTATCATCTGTACTTAAAAGATAGGGTAACTGCGCATTAATAATTGTTAGTATTAATATTAAAGTTAATAAGATACTCCTTGATCACATATTTGATCATCTTATTATGCCCCATTAAAAACTGCATCAATAGCTCAATGGCAGCCATGCCAAAGCAGGCTCAGATTGTGCATCTCTGGACTAAAACATATAAATTGCTTCACAAACCAGACCACTGTTCCCATACATATACTCCAAAATTGGCTGTTGAAATGGTGTTTCTCATTAACCAATCGAGTGATAAATTGTTTTATGACACCTTACTCTTCACTAAGAGATAATAATATAGGAGGAAGTAAATTCACATTATTGCACTTGTTCGAGGACAGTATTATGTGTGTGCTGTGGAGGCTAATTTGTCCTTGAATGGAGTAGTGGTGAGACTTCAGTTCATAAAATGTGTGGGCATGTGTATATACACACTCACAACACACACAAACACGCATGCACACAAACCTTTGCAGTGTGACCAGCTTCTTTGTTTTTAGGAGATGCTATAAGTCAGAAAAGTTTGCAGATGTCCTGCAAGATGTAACATCCATTCAGAAGGTCCAAAAGACAATATATAATCTACCTTTGCATTTTCTATTTAATCCATATTTTGATTAAGATGCAATTGGCTTGATGTGCATTTAATGCTGACCCATCAAGTCTATTTATTGTGCAAGGGAAACTTTAATATTAATGCCTGGCTTACACATTAAAGCAAAAGCAAAACCATCCCATTGTTTCTTTATTTTGGTCTGTTATCCGGCAGTCTTTCAACACTTAAATCAGCTGCTTTTATTATGCCATAATTCCAGGTGAAATTGTAAAATGGACCATGGTTCAGAAAGTTGCAGTCTATAATAAATTTATTTATTTAGCGTACGGCAGTCTGTCCTATAATCAAGTCTATAATTAACTGTAGAAATGGTACAAAATCTTTCGAAAGGTTCAAAATACTGGCTTAGGTTTAACAAATTCAAAAAACTGTTTCTCATGCTAATTCATAGGTACTCTCCACCAACCCTTCATTCCACAAGCCCAAATCAATCAGAAATCCCCATTCTGACCCCAGTGTGTTTTGAACAATGTGTTTTGAATCCCAACTGTGTTTTGAACAATAAAAAAAAACAACTTACTTCTGCTCTCCAACTGGCTTTAAATTCAGCAGAACTTATTAATCACCTTAGGGTAATCAGCCCATCCATAAGACTTCTTCAGAGCAGAAATATCCCAATCACACACCAAGGTCTCTCGTGTCCCATGCTGTCCTTGTCGATGGGCCTCTTAACCCGAAGAATGACAATCCTTAATCTGCATAAAAAGGAAAAACGCCATAATTTATCTTTGCCCCGGACGCGCAACACACGTATAAATTTTAAGTTGTGCAAAGTGGATTTAAGAGAAGAATTTGCTGCTGTCTCTTTAAGAGCCGTACACTGTCCTGCAAGTGAGCTGTTATAAAGGCAGGTAAGCTGATGCGCTTGGATTAAATGATCTGGCAGACAGGCAGAAGGAAGCAACCCACATAATGACAGGCCATAACTGCTGGGGATATAGCCAGAAAGATGGTAGGTGATTTGCACAACCCTTCCCCTTCTCTCTCTCTCTCTCTCTCTCTCTCTCTCTCTCTCTCTCTCTCTCTCTCTCTCTCTCTCTCTCTCTCTCTCTCTCTTTGTTTTGCTGCATCCCATCTTTTCTTCCTTCCACTCAATATAGTTATATTGTACTGCTTGGCTTTCTGCCCACATCCCATTCCCACGACCATCAGGCAATATGCAACAGGGAATGAAAGGACTAACTCTGTAAGCAGCTGATAATTTTTTTTTGTAACGTCCAAGGGACGCTTGGAGTTTTTGTTCAGGTTTTTTTTATTGGGAAAATAAACATTCCGAGGCTGTAGTCCCACTCAGTACTTTTGCTGAACTGGGGTCCTTTTCTATCGGCTTTTCCAAATTCAGAAACCCGTTAAAAGATGCTTGCAAGCAGTGCTGATCAAACACTCTTCTGCATGCAAAGCAAACGGGGAGAAAAAAAAAGCCGATAGAACGTGGGTGCTCCAACTCTGATGAAGGAATAGGTCACGTTTTAAAAATAAGACATCGGAAACAAATGCTCCCCAAGAGGTTTGGTCCGGAAGAGGAGTGACTTACCTTGCCGTTAGGAGCAACTACGTACCGTTAGTCTTAAGAAAGCAACTACTTCAGGCAGGAGATGGTAGGAGATGGCAAGAGGATCTTGGAGGAGTAACTGTATATGTCTGATGCCTTCAGGGGTAATTGAGGATACTGATCCAGAATTGAAGACAGGGATCAGCAGTACTATTGAGTTCTGTATGTGGATTTTGTGGCTTATCTCAGACCAGTTGAGTGATAAGGGGGAAAGATCTAACCGTGATGATGTTATCTAGTTTGCGTAACGAAAACAACCAAGCTCAGAGAACACCACCAAGGACCCACCAGACGGTTCATTAACCAACTAGGTAACATCATCAGTGCATACATCACTATCCACATTGATGTGTACGACCTAGTTGATAACAATAGCAAAAGCACTTAGAGTTATATACTGCTTCACAGGGCTCTACAGCCCTTTCTAAGCAGTTTATAAAGTCAGCATATTGCCTCCAACAATTTTGGGTCCTCATTTTACCCACCTTGGAAGGATAGAAGGCTGAGTCAACCTTGAGCCTGGTGAGATATGAGCTTCCAAATTACAGGCAGCCAGCAGTCAGCAGAAGTAGCCTGCAGTACTGCACTCTAACCACTGTGCCACAGAGGCTCAACAACGGATATACAAGCAAACAACCAAGCTCAGAGAACACCAAGGACCCCTCATTTCAACCCCCGAGCTACAAATATTCTTCTTTATTGAGGGAAAAGATTGTCTAACTCATCCCATTTCCTTTGAAGAGCTACGCAAGCTACCAAGCCACATTCAAAAGCTGACAACTTTCCTAAGGAAGCAGCTGAGCATCTCAGAGCATTTCATGCAGATTTCCCCCAAGCAAGGTTCTTAGGTGACGAGGCCTTTGGCTTGAGATCTTGGAAATGACCTGCAGTCAGAGCAAGGCAGGTATAACATATCCACACATAACCATGCACAAACCTAGATTATGTACAAAGGGTTATGAGTCTGCAGGCATTTATTTGTTCACAGTAGTTCTCAGTTACCCTTTGAGTACCACTTCCTGGGTGGACCTTCATCTAAGACCTCTTCTTCCTCTAATCAAGATGGAAGTCTCAGGCAGAAGAATTTGGACACCAGAAAGAGGAAAGAAGGCAGACCAAACCCAGACTGGTTGATTTAGAGATACAGGTCCTTGACGTATGACCACAATTGAGCCCAAAATTTATGTTGCTAAGTGAGAAATTTGTTGTGAGTTTTGTCTCATTTTATGACTTTTCTTGCCATGTTTAAGTGAATCATTGCAGTTATTAAATTAGTAACACAGTTGTTAAGTGAATCTGGCTTCCCCATTGTCAGAAGTCACAAAAGGTTATCAGATAGCCCTGGGACACTGCAACCGTCATAAATATGAACCAATTCTCAAGCATCTGAATGTAAATCACGTGACTTTGGGGATTCTGCAAAGGTCGTAAGTGTGAAAAACAGTCATAAGTCACTTTTTTCAGTGCTGTTGTAACTTCGGATGGTGACTAAATGAACTGTTGTGAGTTGAGGACTAGCTATACTGAAACTCATCCCAAACCAGGCAAAAAGAGATAAGGATTCTAGATAACTTAGTAGTTGTTTTAACAGTGAGCATTTTACCTTGATAAATTGCACGTTAGATTTATGTCTCTGCCAAAGATATCACTATCAACTTTATTAGATGTAACCACGAATAGCTTTATGGTTTGCACTCTGAACAAGCAGAAGTTCAAATGTGCCTTAATAGTAGCTGCTGTTTATCACCATTTGACTGCAGCTGACCTCCATAAATCTCTCCTATCTCCTGCCCCAATTCCAAATCTTCTCACAGGAAATGCCAGGAGTTGCAGTTGTAACTTTTGTAAGCTAAGAATCCTCCTTCTGAAGTTGCAATGTTTTGCTAATGTGATCTCCTCAACAAAAGAGTTCTCTGCTAATGTGTCAACTTTAAATGACTAGGACTCCAATAATGTAGGGGAACAAGTTCCGTGGTTTTGAAAGACATTCTTAGCTGTTCTTTCTTTCTCCCCGAAGGACCTTCTCTATGGTATAAGTCTTATCCCATTGCCCGAGGCAGCCGTCAGTCTCCAATTGATATCATCTCCACCCAAGCTATCTTTGACCCCAGTTTGAAGCCTCTTAGTATTTCCTATGGATCGGATTCATCTCTTGGCATCTCCAACAATGGACATTCAGTCATGGTGGATTTCAAGGATGTTGATGACAAAACAGGTGAGCAATTTATAGATTATTAAAACCTCCACATACACACACACACCAGCTTTCTACACAAGTCTAAGAGCACCATACGTTGTAAAATGAACCAAAGAAAGTTAATAGCTCCAAGATTAATTGGAATTCCAGTGATCATTCAGAAACGTATTCCATCTTTAGCGTCATTCAGATGGAACTGATATGCAGAATGTAGCCATTGGAAAGATTCTCAAGCATCTTGAGAATGAGCTAATACATCAAAAGCCTCTTTTGCAAGGGAAAAACTGCAGATCTCAGCACAGCACGAACTTGGTGCCCTTGAAGGCACTAAAATGGATGACTTTGCATGGATTTCAGCCAGTGCGTTCTAGCTCCAGCAGTTAAAATAATTTTGGACTTTGGAATTGGGCATCTGGAAGTCAGGGCTTCTGTGGATGACCCTGGGTGTTATTTCATTTGCACTTTCAAAGGAGATAAGAAATCGTTGCAACATTTATGGCTGTGGTGTAAAACTAAACAATTGTTACATACTCAATAAATTCTGGTTAAGCAAACTGGCTTAATATGATATGTGACCTAGTCAAGGAGTTTTGGAGCTTAAGATTGAGAGGAATGCACTTTACAACATGGAACTCTCTGGGTTTTGGAGACCAAGCCTACTGTTTTGAAAAAGGACCATTTTTTTTCTGCTTGTGTGTTGTCAATAAAACTATAAATCTGGAAAGTGTCCAGTCTTCCATTACAGAAACTCTCGTATTGTAATCCCTTCAGTTTTTCACTTCTGTTCTGTTTTTTCAAGTCCATTTTTTGACTCCTGACGACTGCCTGGGCTACTTCCTGCAATTTTCCTGGCAAGATCTTGTAAGTGGTTTTCCATTGTCTATTTCGTAGGGCCGACTGAGAAGGACTGGCCTAAGGTCACCCAGCTGATTTGGTGCCTAAGATGGGACTAGAATTCAGGGTCTCCCAGTTTCTAACCTGATGCCTTAACCATTGCAGCAGCTGCCTTTTTGTCCTCTGCCTTTGGCCAATGAAGATGGGAAGAAAGGAACACATGGTTGTTACTACTCTAATGGAACATCTATCAATTTCTGCTTTCTTTTGGGTTCCAGCTGTCAGTGGAGGCCCCTTGGAAAACCCTTATAGGCTGAAACAATTCCATTTTCACTGGGGGACAAGCCGGAAGTCTGGATCTGAACATACCATTAATGGGAAATCTTTTCCTTGCGAGGTGAGTTGATATAAACATAGAAAGAGCAAAGCTGTGCAGAAAACGAAGCATAAAGGAGATGGGAGCATCTGTGAACCTTTCAGATTAGCCAAAAATTGCTGAATGGTCTCCAGGTTTTTAAAAGCAAAGCTTTGTGCCTGGTGTAGATAAACAATCACCTAAAAAATAAAGTTATTTTAGTAGTTCTATATAAAAACTGGATCTTTAGGCTTGTTCTTTATCATACATTGTTTAGCAAGAATGTGAAAAACAGCAAATAGCCAATTAAAAAAGTTAATTTCACACAAGTAAAATTTCACATGAGACATTTGTTTAACCATGGTTTATTAACCATTGGCTGGGTTCAGACATGTATATTCATAGACTATGGTTTGGAAATTACAGTAGATAGATTCACTTATTAAGCCACACGTAAGCAAACTGCATTTATGTTGTCAGTTTTCTCCTTCCTGAATCCTTTTTGGATCTTGTTTTTCTAGGACTTCCTTTTGCATTAAATGTTAATATCCTACAAATCTTCTTGTTCCTTTATTTTTCCTCTATGTGAATCCAGTGGCTACAAAAAGATTTAGTGGCAGTGATCTAAGTTCATATTTTTAATTCGCATATGTTTCATCAGCCCTGGCGATTTTAAGGTGTGTGGACAATTCCCAGAATTCCCCAGCCAGCATAGCTAAATGACTGACTGGCTGGGGAATTGGGAGTTGGCCGCTGTAGATATTTTTCTAAAGCTGGAGTTTCTTTAGCATTTTTCTCTGACTTACTTGGTTAAAATACAACTATCTGCGAATGTTATTGGGCCTTCCAAAAATCCACCTTTCTTTTTGGGACAAAGCAGTACCTTCAGCTCACCTGCTTGATGTGGTCAGGGATAGGAAGAATGAGACTTTGTCTGTTTATGTTTGGGATAACGCCGTTGTCTGATTCTCCTCCCAAGCTCCATTTAGTTCACTGGAATGCCAAGAAATATACAACGTTTGGAGAAGCTGTAGCTGCCCCAGATGGCCTTGCCGTGATTGGGGTTTTCTTAGAGGTGAGAACCTCAGCATCCTGTATGTGTTATATGCTTATCACCCATCAACACACAATGTGCAACAAGGGGGTCCAACCTTGGCAACTTTAAGACTTGGGCACTTAAACTCCCAGAATTCTGGAATTGAAGGCCACAGAACTTAAAGTTGCCAAGATTGGACAGCCCAGATATACAGCATTTGAGGTCACACCTTTCCTTTGCCATCATGTGATTGTTGTGGGTTTTTTTTTCAATACGTTAAGTAAAGTCAGTCCCTCTGGTTTGAAAATCCTGGCTTACGGCTTTCATTAAGTAAAAAAACCATAGTGCACTCTCTTCAGAAAACCATCATGAAGCACCTTGCGTAACACAAAAAGAGAACAGTGTCAGTGTAAAAGGATAGACAACCGCAAGGCTACAAATCCAGAAGAATCCAGATAACCCATTTCCAACCAACACATTTTATTAAAAGGTTGTAGTGCAGCTTACAATTGTTAATCAAATCTGTTAGTTGGAAAGGGGGGGGGGGGCTGCCAGGCTCCTGCTGAAATTTTTGACCCTATCAGTTAACATGAGTCTTCTACAGTGTCTGCAATGCTATGAGTTTCCTCTCCGTGCAGACATGAACAGGCTTTCCATCTTGAAAATGTACACCAGGAGGCAATCAAGTCTGAAAGGATATTTACTTATTTTATCGAATAATTGATGTGTTTTGATTTAGATGCCACCATTTCAGTAGGGTACAACTCAAAGCAGGTTTACCTAATGCCCTCTCCTCCTATTTTTCCCATGTGAACAAAACTGGGAAGTGAACTGGGTTAAGAGAGAGTAGTGCCAAGAGCATGGGTTTGCACAAAAGGAATATGAGTGAGTGAGTTAGTGGCATTTTAGGCACACTGACCTCCGAAAGTCATTCCAGGCAGAGGGAAAACAAAGGTGTGATCATGACTCCCCTTCTCTTTTATTGTAACCTCAGAGTGCTTCTAAAAAGCTGAATGGTTTCAAAAATAGTGGGTAGAGCAGACGTCTACAAGCCATAGACTGAAAACATTATTCATTTACTCTATTGTAATTGTCTCTGCTTTCATATTGTACCTCCTCTGGCCTTTTCAACATTTAGGTTGGAGAAGAACATACTTCTATGAACAGATTGACTGATGCCTTCTATATGGTCAAATTTAAAGTAAGTTTTCAAAGTAGACTGCTTTTGAGTTATATGGACATGAATGTTGACATTATTTCTTACTGGGTTTCTGTCTGTTATGTTCACCTTTCTTTTATGGACGTTTTGAGCCACTATTAGATATGTCCCGCTTGGACTACTGTAATGCCCTCTACATGGGGCTCCCTAAGAGCAGCATCCGGAAGCTTCAACTGGTGCAGAA
>JANHFL010007435.1:247898-262942 GCA_032468155.1 Oxyrhabdium leporinum
AACCGCTAGATTGAATCAGCAGAAGTGGCCTGCAGTTCAACACTCTAACCACTGCGCCACCTAGGCTCATTATATCTTCGGGAGCCTCTTGATAGAAAGTAATTTGTGCGGTCTACCTGTTTTCTCCTTTGATTATGTTTTCGTTTTAACCGTAGACTTTCCAGAACCGGCTGATTGGAAGCCTAAGAAATTGTATGATGGGCATTATGCCTAGCTGGGTTATTATTTCAAGGTCTGCTGTTGCCACTTTGCCTGGAAGAGGACGCCTCTATTCCAGATACATTCTCTCCCAGAATCAAGCATGGAAAAGTCTGTTTCTCAAAGGTCATTCAGGTTGGTCCCCGGCAAGCTGTAGTTACAAGGTCACCCACACTTTCCCTCTGGGAAAAGCCTTCCGACATACCTCCACAGAGGAGGAAGACTTCTCTTTCCACTTGACGCCATCACAGATCAATGAGGTCCTAAGGGCGAGCGAGTTGTCCTACACCGTCCCTGAATTTGACGGGAAAAATCCCAGCTCGGTGTTGAAATTCGAGTCTAACCAACTGGGAGCCAACGTGCCGATAGAAGACCGACGAAGCGCAGCAACCTGTTTGCAGACGAAGGGAATGATGTTCGGAGTCTTTGATGGCCACGCCGGCTATTCCTGTGCTCAGTCGGTTAGCGAGAGGCTGTTTTCCTACCTTGCCGTTTCTCTTCTGTCTCATCAAACGCTGGAGGAGGTTGAGTTGGCCATGGAATCTATGAAACCGATTCTGCCTATTCTTCAGTGGCACAAACACCCCAACGACAGTTTCTTCCCCGAGGTCGCCTCCCTCTACCTGGAACAGCTCAGAGTTTATTGGCAAGACTTACTGAACTCGGACACAGACCTTGGACTGATGATGGAAGAAGCTTTGATCGGTGCTTTTAAAAGGCTGGATTCAGACATATCGTTGGAAGTTCAGGCACCTTCCAAGAACGAACTTCTGAAAGATATCGCTCTGCAGGTGGCTTTCTCGGGTGCAACGGCTTGCTTAGCTCATGTCGATCAGCTTCATTTGCATGTTGCAAACGCTGGGGACTGCAGGGTGATCCTGGGAGTCCAGAGCCCCAACGGCGCCTGGTCTGCTTTACCCCTTACCCGGGATCACAATGCTTTCAATGAGTCAGAAATCTTGCGGTTAAAAGGTGAGCACCCGTCTTCTGAAGGGAACACTCTCCTTATGAACGACAGATTGCTGGGCGTCCTTATGCCTTCCAGAGCTTTTGGAGACGTCATGTTCAAGTGGAGTCAGGATCTGCAGCAGAGTATCCTTAAAAACCACTGCAACCTGGAGGATTTAAACATCTATGAGTATGTCCCTCCGTGTTATCACACACCCCCTTATTTAACAGCTGAGCCAGAGGTCACTTACCACAAAATCAGACAGCAGGATAAGTTCTTGGTTCTTGCTTCGGATGGCCTGTGGGATATGTTGAGCAATGAAGAAGTGGTCCAGCTCGTTGCAAACCATACAGTTGCAGATGATGGCCAGAAAACCCAGCTCACTTTTAAGAAACCAACCAGTCTGGGGTATGTACAAGACCTGCTACTTCGGAGAAAGGCCCAGACTGCCCAGCCCTGTGACCGGAATGTGGCAACCCACCTTATCAGACATGCCATTGGGACCAATGAGTATGGAGAGAGAGACCAGGAAAAGCTTATGGCAATGTTGACTCTTCCTGATGACTTAGCCCGCATGTATAGGGATGATATCACTGTTACAGTGGTCTATTTTAATTCAGATGTCATTGACAGCTACTATCAAGAGGATGAAAAAAGATCCTGAGTTGCACAAATTCCGAGAGTCAGGAGGGTTCACTTCAAATTCCCTGAAACATTTTTGCACAAGAGCCCCACTCATAAAATCTCCGTTCTGCCTTCAGGAGACCAAATTTAGTTCTCTGTAAGCCTTGAATTCCTATAAAAAGTCCTTCATTTTTGGGCTTGTAAAATAATTTGGGGGCAATCATTTGATTTTGGCGGAACACTTGGGTTTTGTAGTCAATGGGGTGTCAGGGAGAAACTGGTAATAGTTGTTTAAGTGGAACCTAAACTTTGTAACTAGAAATGTGCGAGTTGACTGATGTTCAACATTTCTAAAGTAGATTGGAATGGCAGATGGCGCTCTTCCTCTATGAGCTCTCCAAAATGCCCATCAGTGAAAAGTTTGCACGCAGGAGAAGAGATGAATTGTCTTTCTGAGGACACTTTGGGGTGCAGTGGGGTTGGGAATTCCAATCTATACAAACTGACTTGTACTGAAAGGCAAAGATGTTACTCCAAAGAGTAACATCTATCCACTTGTCAAAATCCTGTGCCACTGGAGCTCCTTAAGATACAGCTATTTTTATAGGTTTGTGGAAGTTCAGTGAAACACTTCCCTGAATGCAAATTCATTCCTGCAACACTGAATTTTGTCTTCTGCTCCCAAGACATTAGTGTGAGATTCCTGATGGCGTCACCATGTTACATTAATAGGGAAGGTTTCTTTCACCTATTTAAACAGCGTCCACTGTGATCAGTCTTCCTCCTTACCTTTCTATTTGAAGACCTGCCACCTGCTTTCTTTCCTCATCTGAACAGCTACTGTTCATATGCTGCATCAATTACTGCTTGAATACCTGTAGATAGCACTTCAGGGATTTCAAACTCCTGTTGATTGCTTCTGCTACCATAGCAGTCTTACTCAAGTGTCTCTTGTTGTCTTAAAAAAAAAAGCTTCAGAAAAGATTACTATTTGTAGCTGTGCTGCATTCTTGAAAGGCAATTGGAAGATATTTTATAGTGCAAGGAGATAAGGATATATTTGCACCCTTGGATCAACGCACAGTGTTGCAGACGAATGGCTTTAATTTCCTAAGAATGGGCAAATATTGTGCTTTTTATTTACGTTCGATCTTTTAAAAAAAAACAAAAATCCTGTTGACTAACATTCTGTTTGAATACCAGTCATGTATGAGTAATACTCTGTTCTCTGAAAAAAGAGCAAGGTTTTATTATAGTACATACTACTCACTGTCTGAATCACGATTTTAGGGAAGTTTGCAACGCTGCATTTCATTTCCATTGAATGGTTTGCCAAGTTATACTTTGCATTCTTCAGTTGAATTACGCTTGCATTCCAATTCAACATAAAAACTGAACAGACTTTTTTTTTTTTAAGGACAAACAGTAAAATTTTATTTTAGGGAAATTTCAGAGCTTTTTGAGTGACACATCTGACAGTAGATATTTTCAAACTAAGCCCAGAGAGAATTAAAAGTCTTCAAATGACACAAAGGAAGGAGTGACTCAGATGAAGCAATTGCATGAAGCTACAAGGGTTGATTAAATTTGATGTAGAAATATCCTCGGTTCTAAGAATGGCCTGTGATTTATAGAAAAAGGGAACAAGTTGATTAAGAAGAATTGAGAAGTAGGAAGGAAAAATACAGACCTTGTAATATATTGTGCTTAAAGATTCGGAAAGGAGGAAAAAAAGGACCTTTATTAAAGATTGGCACTAGAAAAGCATAAAGAGCTAATAGTTCTACTAGCAGTTTGAACAACAATAAAAATTGCATACTTAGGACCACAAGTAAATTTTAACCATAAAATATTGCTTAAAACAAGAACACCTCAAGATTGTGCATTTTACAGCTAATGTTGCTAAGTATTATTAGACTACGTCAAGTTTACAGAATTGTTTCTTTTAGCACAGGGAAAAGCCAACGAGGTGCTCGAACAGCCTACACCTTGTCCCTAAAGAAAGTTTTTCTTTGATCATCATTTGTCTGTCATCCAACTAACAGACGGGATTACTGGATGTCATTTTACTAGCGGGTGCAATGTAACAAGTAATAAAGGTAGCGAGAGTTTTCTTTAACAAGACTTGTTAGCAATTGGTGCTTTAAAACTCATGCTTATTTTTTTATTGCTGTTGGTAAAAACTGTTTCCAGTTTTTGAACAGATTGGCAAATAATATTTGGGATTATGTCCATTCTTCTTGTACCTATTTTGCTGGTTGCTACTTTCATATGTGGTAGGAGTTGATTACTTTGGATCTCAAGCACTAGGGTTTTATATCAGGTATTTTCAGCTTATCCTAATCTATAAGGATTGAAAAATTTGTTTTAGACCCTTATCTATTAAATCTTTCTTCTTTTCTGCTGTATCTGATCCCCTTATTCAGAGCATTTTTGTTCAGTGCATTTTTCGCTTTGATTATTTCAATCTTGTCCCATTCATTTGGCAGGTATTTCTATACAGCTGAATTTTCTCTCTTCCCAGGTTCTGTTATTTTCACTTGACAATCATCTATCAGGTCTTTTTATCCAGAGAACTTTTCTCAAACTTGCCTTTTAGCAAAACAGTTCCCAAAATGAGAGAACTCTCTTTGATCTGCCCTGTCCAAGATTATTGAGGCTGGAAGCAACAACAACAACAAAAATACTCCCCTTGTAAATACTTATTTGATAGATTCTCCACTAAAAAAATTCTAAGACTGAACCTGGGAATGTATGCACAAATATGATCTACCACCAACCTTTCAAATGTCTACTCACTTTAGATGCACCATGTTACCTTACCATTTCTTAAACCATTTCCCTCTCTACCCTTGTAGTTTGTACGTTCCTGTTCTGCATCTAATTATGTAGAGTATGTTTTCTAGATTAAATCTATCATTTTGGGGCTATATTGTTTAATATTGCTGGATAAAACATCCTAGAACAGGGGTCCCCAACCCCCAGTCGATAGACCAGCATTGGGCTGTGGTATACCAGAAACCGGGCCGCACAAACAAGTAAAACCTTATCCGCGGGATGCAGGCAGAACATGAAACCACGCCCCCTCCATGGAACTGGTCCCTGGTCTCCAAAAAGTTGGGGACCACTGTCCTAGAACATTAAAATTCAGTAAGTAGGCCCTCGTGTTTAGAACAGACCAACATATCCTTGAATATTGACGTATCAACAATTACAAAGCATATGGGGCAATCTTCTAGAAACAATCAATGCAGGGTCTCGGCAAAATGTCTGTACTGTACAGTTAATTTCAGAGGAATTTGAATTGGAGACATTTTCCAGAATTTTCTCTAGTTTGAAGGTGGCCTGTGCCCGAGTTAAATACAGTTCAACAAGTTATGTAAAAAATAGGGTCAGCAATGTCGAGAAATTACTAATCTTTATAGAATGTGGTTACAAGATAACAGATGTCTCTGCTTCAAGAGGAAGCATATTTATTTATGTATAATGTTAATTTAACATAGTATTTCAAGCATTCTTAAATGTTAACAAGTTAAAATGAGCTAGCGCTGAGATGAAAAGAGCATTTATTACATGTACATACTTTAAAAATATGTTCACACCTTTGTTATTTTTAAAGTTTATTCTGCTTGGGAATAAAAGTATGTTAAAATTAATGAAAGGGTAAGAAGTCAGTTTTGCTGTTTTTCTTCTGTGCAGAATACACACTATGCTGGTTTCAGGCCCAATATTATATTTATTGTTAGAGTTATATCCTGCTTTTACACAATGACACGACAAGATAAACCTGACAACACAATAAAAAATAAACCAAGTGAACACACAGAACCAACTGGAGCTTGCAACGCTCTTGAACTGCAGCATTCACATACCTTTTTCTAGCACCATCTATTTTTTTCCCAATTTTCTAAATAGAGACAAGGCACAGTCAGAAAGCATATTAAAGCGTGACGCCCATCTAATCCAGGAAAAAAAGTATAAACTGGAATCAATTGTATTGCCCTCTGCTGATCCCTATTCTGCTTCACAAGTGGTTCTGTCTTTATTGGTTTAATGTGGGCCAACGAAACGAAGAACAGGGATGGATATAATTCCCCCACCTTTGTTTCTCTCCAACTGGAGGTTACCTTGCTGTAAAGAGGTGGAGATGGATAAATGAAGACAGAAAAGCTGGTTTAGCCCCCGTCAAGTCATTCAATGGACAGGTGGCAACGTAGCCATGTTCTGTACTCTCTCCAAATGCAGGCTTAGCACTGTTCCGAAAGAGTGCTAAACTCGTGTCCAATACCTTGGTTGACTGGTCACAGACGAGGAGGAGAAAGCCAATGATAAGCAGGTTCCAATTTTCATTAGTTCCACTTGGACATAACAGTGTTGACTCTGGCCTGCAGCACTCAGAAGCAGCCCGTGTGGTGAAGGAAAAATAACGCCTTTCCAGCAAAGTAATAAAAATAGTAAAAGAGAGAGAGAGAGAGAGAAATCCCTTGCCAGAAAAAGAGGTAGAAAACCTGCAATGCGCTCAGTGACATAACCAACAATGTTAAACCGGTGGTACCCAGCTCTATTTTAAGGTTTAAATCAATCTTCCATGCAGCCTAGCCCCAGCAGACACTCTAAAGGAGGGGTGTCAAACTTGCAGCTGGCGGGCCGGATGGGTCACGTGCTGGCCCCACCCCCACCCAGTTTAGCAAAGGGGGAAAAACGTCCCAAGACGTCACGTGACGCCGCCGTGACAACACGAGTTTGACACCCCTGCTCTAAAAAATAAGGTTTTCGGTTTTTTTTGTTAAATAGTAAATTAGCAGTGGTTTAAAACAGTGGCCCCCAACCTTTTGGGCAGCAGAGCCTGATTCCATGGTTTTTCACGGACTAGAGGGGCCTGGTTTCGTGTGCTGCCTGTATCCCATGGATGGGGCTTCGTTTGCGCAGACCGGTTTCTGGCCTGCCACGGACTGATGTTTGTCCACAGACTAGGGGTTGGGGACTCCTGGTTTAGAAGAGCACTAAAACCCATGCAGCATTTTCAAAACCAAGTTCTAGCATGTTGCCAAAAGAATGCTAGAGCTGTATACATAAGGAACCTGCATAAGACCTGATAAGGTACATACCTGAAAAAGTGGTGAGCAGGCATTACTTACCCAGTTGCCTATGGGGAAGCAGGTGTCCATTCTGTTTTGCAGCTCAAGCCAAAATGGCCATCATAGTTTGGAAGGGTCCAGCTCAAGCCCTTGACCAGATCATCGACTATCTTGCCAATGAAACATGCCAGATCATATCTCTAAGCTGCCACAGCTGTGGGCTGGAGATGAGACAAAGGTGTCCTAAGGCCATGAGATAAGAGCATGTTTACAGTGTGATTAAGGGGATGTGGAAATGGTCTACAAAAAAAGTCAGGGCAATGAGACCTTTTTTTTTTAGAAATCGATGCCTTGTACGTGGCTGTGACCTCCATAGCAAGCAGTCTCCATCTGTAAGCTCATCCAAATTTTCCACCAGCAGCGTTTGGGGAGAAGACCAGCAATGTGCACTCAAAATTCCAAACAGTTCAGAGACTTGGGACCCCTGCTTAGTATTTCGAGTTCTCAACCTGCTTCCTATAATCAGAATGAGAAGAATATATAGGTTACAACAGGTTAGAATGATAACATACCTACTGTATATCTTGTG
This sequence comes from Oxyrhabdium leporinum, assembly GCA_032468155.1. Taxonomy (NCBI): domain Eukaryota; kingdom Metazoa; phylum Chordata; class Lepidosauria; order Squamata; family Cyclocoridae; genus Oxyrhabdium; species Oxyrhabdium leporinum. The sequence continues at coordinate 255,337 of JANHFL010007435.1, forward strand.
CCTGGCAGTACATGTAGAAATAATTTTCTTCTTCTTAGAACTGAGCAATACAGACTCGAACGTAGCTTCCCATTAAATACAACATCTACCTGGCAGGATGCAAGGACAACTGAATATTCTTGGTGGATTATCTTCTCAGCTTTTATTTAGGCATTCTAGTGACAGAAAATCATTCCTCTGTAGCAGCAGATCATATATCCTAGGCTCATTCTCAAGAAGTTCCTCCTAACATTCAGCCCAGAACTGTTTCTTGTTCTTTCCATCGGCTTGGTTCCCATCTTGCTCTCTGCAGCATCAGAGAATACCTCCTTCAACCTCTAAGTATTAACGTTTGGAGGCAGCTTGTTCTCTTTTGTTCAAGGGGGGATTAGTGGGACCTTCTGAAGAGAAGTTCTACTGGCTTGAGCAAAGGGTACACCAGATCCAACAGAGTTTCTATCCAGACCAGGAATCAAGTCTAATTCTGTTGGACTCCACCATAAGAACATGGATTTATTGGATTTCCATTACAGCCTCAAGATCCCAAGCCATCCTGCTTCTACGTAGACAACGGTTCAACCTGGAATTCAACCCCAAACCTGACAAAATCTGCTCTTTGAGCAAACTTGAAAAGGGCATAGCAAGGATCTGCCACAAGATGTCACTCTTGATTTTGGCATGGTAAAATCTCAGTTAACTGTAACTGGGGTAACCGTGTTTCTTTATTTTTCTCCTCCAATTCTAAACCAAAAGTTTGCAAGTTAAATGGTGAGAAGTTCCTTCTACTGTACATCCACGTTCCAGGTTCTGAATTTCCAAAGCTCCAAGAAAAACAGATTTCATATGTATTGGCTATCTTCAATACACCTGACCAAATATTTGAAGCAACAAGCAGAAGCAAAGCAACCTTATAGAATGCTGGTAAATGCAAATATTTATTTTCCTGTTTTTTGTTTTTTTTTAGTTGAGACCATTTTTGTTCGGGCAGCTCAACCAACAAGCTCAATTTACGAATGTTTCATCATATGTAATCCCATTTTTTTGCTTGAGTAAACTCTGGTTGTAAATAGCGCCAATTGACCAACCATGTTTGTTTTTCACTCTTAGCTTGATCAATTTTAAGATAACCGGTGCCTAAAATAACATTAGCTCCCTTTCTGCTTTTGCAAAGGGACTCTTTATACAACTGGAATAGCTGCAACCTTTGGAAAAATTTTATTTTTTTTCCACTTCCTCCCATGGGGATCAGCCAAGATAGCTTTTCCTTAAAAAGGTAACATCTCCTTCGGGTTATGCTGAGCTTCCAATGATCAGCAAGCCAGGCAGAAATTATCAGCCATTGCATTCTTCCAAGATGTTTTTTCACCTTCTTAGTTCAGTGTTTCTGAATCTTGGCAACTTGAAAATGTCTGGACTTCAACTGCCAGCAGAAGCAATGCTGGTTGGAGAATTCTGTGTGTTGAAGTTCACACATCTTCTAGCTGCCAAGGTAGAGAAACATTGGGAGACTACTCTCATCTACAGCACTAGTATTTTCTGCTATCTCCCATCCAAATATTAACCAGTCTTGATTCCACAGAACTTAGACAAGATCTACCAATGCTACTCTGCCTTGAGGGCTACTCATTACTTGCGAACAATGTGGCTCCGCTAAGAACTATAGATCATTGATGTTGCAACAGAGCATGCATCTTTGGTGATCAAGAGGCAAATGAGATGAAGAAACGCGAAGATGCAAAACAGCGAGAACCCATAATCTGAATAGAATAGACTGGAAGGGACCTTGGAGGTCTTCTAGTCCAACCCCCTGCTCAAGCAGGAGATCCCATACCATTTCAGATAGGTGTTTGTTCAGTCTTTTCTTAAAAACCTCCAGGCAAGCTGTTCCACTGGTTAATTGTCTGAATTAATTCACTGTCACTGAATTAACTCTCCTTAATTCCAGGTTGCTTCCCTCTTTGATTAGTTTCCATCCATTGTTTCTTGTCCTGCCCTCTGGTGCTTTGGAGAATAATTTGACCCCCCCTCTTCTTTGAGGCAGCCCCTCAAATACTGGAACACTGCTATCATGTCACCCCAATTCTTCTTTTCTTTAGACTAGCCAAACCCAAAACCTGCAGCCGTTCTTCAATCTGCAACTGAGTGCCATAGTCACTGAAGGACGAGACTGCAGTCTTAAGCAGGGCATTGGATTAACACATTTCTAGAGTCACACAATGTGCTAAGCTTTATTAGACGTTGATCGAATTTGGCTTAACAAGCGGATGCGGTTTGTAAGGCATCATTCGTTATTCAGCATGCTGTGTAAATCCAGGCAATTCTGTCTTAATCCAAAGGCCCTGGATCGTGCTACAGGATGGCTGACTGCATGGTGTGAAGCCAGCCGGGTTATTTCATTCAATAAGATGCAGTGAAACAAACATGAGCATGTTTACACAACTTGCAAAATCAAAATAGCAAGAGAACACCCTGATCTTTGGATGAAACCGCTCAAATGAACTTTAATAAAAATCCTCGTGAGTGCAACCAGTTGGATAAGAGGCTGTTGCAACATAAATCTGTCCGAGCAGGTTGGTAGTGCTGGAAACTGGTAAAACTGCACCAGGGATAAGATTCGGAATAGTACTTGCTTGCCTTTGTCCAAAATGAAAGGAACTAGGCTCCAGGCTGATCTTCTTCCTTTGACTCCTGAGGCAGGAAATTCTACAATCATCTTCTCCTCAAGAGTTATAAAATAATCAAAATAAAGGAAGTAACGAAGAGAGATGGTCCTCACCTTACAACCACAATTGAGCCCAACATTCATGTAGTTATACAAGACAGCCGTTAAGTGAGTTTTGCCCCCCTTTTGCGACCGACCTTGCCACAATTGTTAAATGAATTGCTGCGGTTGTTAAGTTAGTAACATGGTTGTTAAGTGAATCTGGCTTCCCCATTGACTTTGTTTGCAAAAGGGGATCACATGACCCTGGGACAATGCGGCCGTCATAAATGTGAGTCAGTTGCCAAGCTTCTGAGTTTTGACCATGGGGATGCTGTAACAGTCATAAGTGTAAAGAAACGGTCTTAAATCCCATTTTTCAGGGCTATTGTAACTTTGGACAGTCACTAAATGAACTGTTGTACGTCAAGGACTACCTGTAACCTGTTTCCCTTCCAGGGCTGCAGAGATGCCTTTTGCAAAATTCCATATTCTTCTTCGCATCCACTCGGTCCGGTGCATTAGAATTTTGTATCTCCTTCCCAGGGTTTGGTGAACCGCTAGAATAATAGGATCTGCAGAGAGAAAGAAAAAAGGGGATAGACGGCAGAAGGTCAACGTGCAAAACAAAATGTTCCCCGCACGGCGAGTTTAAAAATATTTTGTTTTATTTTGGGGCACAGCTTTCACTACAGATTTTGTTTGACGTTTTCAGCTGGTGAGAAGACACGCTGTATGTCAAAAAAAATGGAATAAATTACACAAAGGAAAAATTAAAGCAGAGCAGGCAGATTACCCAGAGAGTTGAACTAAGATGTTGAGAGTTATTTACGTTATAATCTTGCCCACTTGGATTTTGAAAATGTGCTGCCTGCTGCATCTCAAAGAATAGTCTCTGCTTGTCTACCCCCAAACTCCCACCGCCCCCAAAAAGGAATGCCTAACAGACCAGGGACAAGACAGTTGAGGGAAGTAGAGGAGGGATTTATGGGTCCAGAGGAGGGGATAAATGTGAGAAAGAGAGGTAGAGTAACTGAGTCTTAATTACACGAAGTGTAAGCCAGCTTGGTGTAGTGATGAAGGCATCCGGTTAAAAACCAGGCTAGGGATTGTGAGTTACCACAGTTCGTTTAGCGACGGTTCAAAGCAACAGCAGCACTGAAAAAAAAGTGACTTACGGCCGTTTTTCACACGACCCTTGCAGCATCCCCAGTGGTCATGTGACCCAAATTCGGATGATTGGCAACCGATTCAGATTTATGACGGTTGCAGTGTCCTGGGATGATGTGAACAGCTTTTGCGACCTTCTAAAAAGCAAAATCAGCGGGGAAGCCAGATTCACTTAACAACCCGGTCACTAACCGAACAACTGCAATGATTCACTGTGGCAAGGAAGGTCACCAAGTGGGGCAAAACTCATTTAACAGGTGTCTCACTTAACAACGTAAATTTTGGACTCAGTGGTGGTCGTAAGTTAAGGACCACCTGTACTTTGTAATTCAGCTCACGCTCCTTAATGGATTTGGTCCCGGGGCTCTCCCCATTCTATTAAGATCGTGACTTTTGTTCTTAATTGCTGTCCTGAAGGCACCACCAGAAGAAACACATCCTAAGTCACATTGCTCGCTTAATGTAATACCATTTAAAATGGATTCTCCTTCCAGCTTTTCCACAGACCTTCTCTTGCTGCTTTCATTGCTGGCTTCTAATGAGGACTTCCGATGGTTCTCCCTGCTGATTCATCTTTTATTCATCCTGCCAATGAAAAAGGGAAGCAAGCAGAAGGTAATTCTGTTGGAAAGCAAGCTGGAAAAGTGTCCTTGTTTCGAAACGAACAGCCTCTGCTTCTGCTCTGTTTACTGATTTTTCTTTCTTTTTTTTTTCCTTTGGCAAAAGAGCAAAAAGAAAAAAAAAAGTTTTCTAAGATATTAAAAAAGTCATTTCAGGAAGTTTACAAAACCAGAAGTCTCCAGGATGCCTTGCAAGCATCAAAGGGGGGGGGGAGTGGAGTGGGCTATTTTAATCTCTGCACATGCTGCTGCTTAAAATTAGATCATGAGATTTGTATTAGACAAGAATAATACATCAGATCGTTAACTGTTTGCTGTTCGTTTATGAGCCCTAAAATCCTTCCTAATGAATGGGACAGGAGAGGTAGAGAAAGAACAGACCAGAATGCTAAAAAGATAAGGAAAGGTTATAATTGATAGACAAGGAAGCCTGCTCCCACCCCCCAAAAACATTTATGAAAAATCCTGGCACTTGGAGGACATTTCGAGTCTAATTAATCAAACTCATGAAGTTAATCTCCAATCAGTTCCAATCCAGCTAGGAAACATGGCTTATTTTCACTGTTGGACAGAGAGAGAATAAAATTGGGCTTGCTTTTAATCAGAGAATGGATTTCCACAGAAATGTTTAAAAAGATGGAAAACTTGGAGCCTACAGAGGGTTCTGGTTTGCTCCCCAGTAAGATTTGATGAAAAGGACAAGACCATTTCATATCCACAGAGCCTTGGCTGAAAGGGGTGCTAATGTCATGTAAATTGGCACATGCTGGTTTAATGCCACACCTCTGTACTATTATCTCTTACAGCTGGCTAGTACTTTGGATTGGAAGAGAAATCAAATGCGACTCTTCCTAGTATTGCAAAGGAGAGCCACAAAACTCTGGAAAAGAAGCCACGGTGATGAAGAAAATAATATTTTATTGGAGGGAACGATGTCTGCAGATGTGGTAAAAGTCAAAACTTTGGACTTCAGATTGTCCATCCTTCCTCTCATCCACAGCTTACAAGCTGGAATGGCTAAACCAAAATCCAAATCCACTAGAAAACACAATATTGTACTTGTTGATGGACACATCTTAGTACATGGCATGCATGCAACTGTCCCAAGGGGCATTTCCAAAAGAACACCAGACTTCCCTGGGTTTTTTTCCTTGAAGATGTTTCGCTTCTCATCCAAGAAGCTTCTTCAGTTCTGAAGAATGAAGGATGAGAAGCAAAATGACTTCAAGGAAAAAAAACCCCAAGAAAATCCAGCCTTTTGTGAAAAGTAGCTTTGGTATAACCATGATCTGGATGATTGAGAATCTCCGTAGACATGCAACTCCTTTTCTCGGTGGGCTGCATTGGTTGCCAGCATGGTTCTGGGTGCAATTCAAGATGCTGGTTATCACCTTTACAGAGCTTCATGTCTTAGACTGGGTTACTTGAGGAATCATCACAGTTGCTTCTACCTGTCAAATTCAATTAGGCAAGGATGGACATGCTTTGCGTCCAGTTGGCTAAGGAATGCCAGTTGGTGGTGCCTAAGAGATGTGCCTTTTCTGCTGTAATCCCCATTTTCCCTCCGGAAATCAGGATCCCTGGGTTCAGATGGCCTTTCATATGCCCCTAAAGAGCTGGCTTTGTATCTGGAGTCCTAACTGTGTGCATGGACCCATTTCTTGCTTAATTTAATGATTATAACAGAAAATGTTGTTCACCACCCAGAGTCATTTGGTGAAATGAACTATCACAGAAACTGGATAAATAAATTACAAATATGAAGGCGTCAGTCCAGGGGATCCGTCACCAACTGTTAATACGTAAAGTACATCCCTGTTGTTTGATGGGTATTCTCCTGTACCTCCATTTCATACTTTCTGGACATGTGCAATCCTCATTGAGTTGTTTTTTGAGACAGTTCTTCCCCTCGAGTGTTTCCCTCAAGATATTTTGGAATTCAAATGTTGGACTTCCCTTGAACTGAACTCTTCTGTGAGGCTGGACCACTTCCAACCACCAACATTCAGAGGCCTGAGATGATTATAACTTTATTCTTTGTGGACATCAATACTCTTTCTGTTTCCACTTTTTTGGCTGCACTCTCTGCATCTGAGTTTTCTATTTAAAACGTAATTGGATAGGCTTATATTTCCACTCAGCTACAAACTGAAAGGAATGGCTATTTCCTCCAACCTTTTGTTTCTCAACTTTTTTTTTTTTTTTTTTGGAAAATCATTAATCATAAATGAAGGAGGATTACTTTTCCTTTTTCAGTGTCGGTATCATCTTTACATTTGCTAACCCAACTCATTATAAGTTATTTTTGAACACAGTAAGGCTTTGTGATGAGATGTATTCATTCTGGGGAGGAAAGACGTCTATATTTAGAAGCAATGGACCATTTAAGAACAAAGTCTCATCTCATTATGATCATTTAAAAGTATAGCATGAAAAACAGCCTAGCATCCATACAGCCACGGACATTTGAGAGTAGGTGTTAGGGACTGAAAGCCTTCCCAACCATTTACTTGCCAAAAATCCCCAAAAAGAATTTACATTTTTTTCAGAACAAAAGTCATCGCTTGGGTCCATCCTCCAAAAAGTTACTTAGTGCAACTAAGACAAAAACTAAATTTGATTTCATTGCGCTGCCATTAAATTGAAATTAATAATCATTAACCTAATTAATTTCCAGTTGTGTCTTTGTGTTACAGCCTACAAATCAAATGCTGAATCACCCTCTATGTATATGCTTGCAGTTGTGTGAGTAATAAATAAAAGGAAGTAAGATTGTATTGCTAGAGAATCAAGCCACTCCATGCCCAGTATATGCATGATAATGAAGAAAAAGCAGGTCAAAATCTAACGTGGCTGCTGTTGAAATTGGAAATAATTTAAAAAGAAATTGAGAAAGTAAACAGGGTTAGGATTAGGGTCAGAGTAAAACTTGCAAAGCAATATAATCAGATCTGAAATTGAAGATATTTCTAACACTGCTAAATGCTGATTAGGTAAAAGTAAGATAAAATTGTAACATAACTCATTAGTGGTTGTAGTAAAATTATTTCAGAGGGTGGATTTTGGGGTTTTTTTGGTAAGCCGCCCAGAATTACTTAGGTGAGATGGATGTTGTAGAAATATGATGGAGGGAGGG
>JANHFL010007435.1:268141-281879 GCA_032468155.1 Oxyrhabdium leporinum
CTGTCTGTCTGTCTGTCTGTCTGTCTGTCTGTCTGTCTGTCTGTCTGTCTGTCTGTCTGTCTGTCTATCTATCTATCGATTTATTGTCAAAAGTAGCTTGGAAATTATCTAGTAGTTAGCTTTCTGGAGGAATAATAATGGCTAAAAAGTGTTCAGGTTACACATCTTAGTACCATCATATTCGCAGCTCTCACAGGTATAAAATAGAAGGTCTCATGCAGAGAAAGGCAACATTTTAGAACTGTTGGCACACTGGAAACATTGATGCGCCATGAGTGTTCAAATATCTACTTTGGAGAGGCAATATTAAGTCCCAAGGTGGCTATCGTGGTAGCCACTCATCAAATGTCCATTTACCAGAAGCAAATTGGTAAGGATGCTTCATAGCAGCCTCCTAACACGGTAAGGATATTCCTGCCAAAACCATGAGTGACTTTTGTTTTCTTTATATGTGTGCTTTCTGGATCAATGGGTCTGCTGTCAAAGCAATGGAGCATTTCTAAGCATACCTATGAGGAACCCATGAGGAACCCACAGGCACTCTAAGCAATAAAGATTGACAGTTGGCAGCAGGCTCGCTTTCTTTATATTTTTTAATTAAAAGAATGGCTATGCCCGTAGAAATCTGTCATAACATGTAAAGTCAGGAAGAGTAAGAAGCCTGACGTATTGCAGCCTACCAGAAGGATGTAGTTTCAAGATATCTCATCCCTGATTTAATGTTTACATAAAAAGGAGTTCTGCAGCTACAAAAATGCTCCTTATCATAACTTCCTGTAAGACCTCACTTCAAGTGCCTTTTCTTGTGCAACTCAGCTTTGCCACCTTCACCAATTAATCCCCAAATTATAAAAATAGAGATTTCCCTCTCAAGAGAACATTACCTGGAATGGAGAAAACCTGTAGGAACCTACACGATGCCACCTAATGCAACCCCCCCCAAAATGTTAATTCATGCCAGAGCCATTAAAATACGTTGGATGCCCCCCATCTTAACATATAAACCTTGACCGCTGTCCTATATGATTCAATTTATGGAAAAACTGCAGTTAAGAGAAATTACACTGACAAAAATAGCACTGGGGGGGTGTTGGGGAGGAGAGAAGCAAGGCCCAACAACAGTACGTAACCAAAGCAACATATCAAAAGTCTTTTTAGAGTGGAAAGCCTGCCAAGTTTCCGAGGAACGTGTTTGATAAGGGCACGCTCAACCCTTATGACCTTACTAAATATTCGCCTAGTGTGGGAATATATGACACATGGTGCGGCTAAGAATAGTAGCAAATCCTAACTTTACAGTAGATAGCTAAAAATGGACTCACTTCACACCTTAAGTAATTAGGCCATACAGTGTCTAAATAAATAAATAAACTATTATGAAGGGTTGGATTGTAAGGTCAGTTGAGAGCGAGGGGGATAGAGAAGAAAAACCATTGAAGTTATTGGACCAATTCTTGGCTGTTCCATAACTGGACTGCAAAAATATTGACAGCCATTGGATGGCAGCAAAGAGTTTCCTGTTTCTCTTCATGTCCACCTAGGGGACATATGTTTTTCTGCAGCCCAAATATGATAGGTCTAACCAAGGCTTATATTATATAAGGTCTTGTACATACCTTATATGAGGTTAACTGCAGTAGGAGTAAATGAATAACCTTTTGGTGCTGCTAGGGAGAACATGGTTTAGGATGATGTGAGAACCCAACTGACTAAATCAGACTTGAATAATGCATAGGTTTTGCATCAAACGAAGCCCCCAAAGAGTTTTCTGGATTACATGAAGCCTACATTTACATTGCTCTCACCTTAAAAGAATGGAGAGCCAAAAATTATGGTGCACTCCACATGCATCCCTGAGGGCTACAAAAAGTGTGAAGGCAACAAGTTCTAGAGCTGCAGAATTTCCATAGTCCGGATATTGGTCAAAATAGACATTCTGAACTGTAGCATCTCCAATGAGCAAAAAAACCCACCATGCCTAACCGTTTTTGCAAGCTGAAACGAGAACAATCAACCAAGCTTGCCTCCAGAAGTTGTGGGTGCTCCATCAATGGAGGCTTTTAAGAAGAGACTGGACATCCACTTGTCTGAAATGGTATGGGGGTCTCCTGCTTGAGCAAAGAATTAGACCAGAAGACCTCCAAGGTCCATTTCAACTCTATTTTTCTGTTATTCTGTTAACCTGATGCTGATCAACGCTCAGATTTTTCTGCTCCAAATACAAGGATACTCAAGCGTACAGTAGAGGTGTGGTTCAACTAGTGATTTCAAGTTAAGGAGAAAGAAATCTCTATTTGTCCTTGGATACCTGAGCTTCCTTCAGGGTATTCCACGGCATGCAAGAGAACTTTTCATGAGTGATGTAAACCCTTTCACTGAGCTAAAGCTGTGACATCCATTTCTGGTCTCACCTTGTGAATTTATTGGATTGCCTCTCTGCTTAGTTCCCTTGGCAACTCACCTTGGCTGTTGTGAATAAACCACAATAGAATATTGCAGAAGTACAAATTGTTCTAATGGCTACATGGTGGTAAATCAACCCCCGTGGCTAGCATTTAGGAACACTCAGATTCATCTTCTAAAGAAGATGAAATGCAACTAGGCTTCACAATTGACCATGAGGCTTACAAAAGACATTGACCTTCAGCTTTTTTTTTTGTAAACTCATGCAAGAATACAACCTGTCCTAAGACAAATATTGGCTCATTCTCTGAATCTTTATTGTTGCAAATGTTCAATGGTGCCTTCCTTGGAGTTCTAATCAAAACAGGTGATTCATAAGAAAACGTTGGCTTGCAATTAAAAGATCCATCTCACATCTCTGACATTCTTTGCCTCTGGTTGAACAGAGAGCAACCTATTCAGAATTAGTCCATTGTACTCTCAGAATTGTAGTGTAAAATAGAGAGAGCAGACACTTCACAGCAAAACAGAGATTTGAATCTGGGAGAAAGGGAGCATTTAATTCCTCTTTCAAGGATGTCTGCACCGAGGAAGCGATAAATGAATTTAAGTAGGATTTAAGACTGGATTTTTGTTACATAGATAATGATTCATATTTTTAAAAAGATGTGGGTTAGATTGGATGATTAGGGGTGCCATCTTGAATTTATTGATCCACCCCACCCCCCACGTGAACACCCCTCCTTCTCCCCTCATTTTCCCAATTTGAACTGATGAGTTAGAAGGGCTAAATCATACGAAGTCCTTATGGATAGTTATACCCATTTTCCCTCTGGGGGCAATTACAACAACTTCAAGCTTTATTCCAGTAGCAAGAGCATCCTTAAATTCACAAAGTATTCAGGTTTCCTGAAAATTGTCTATTCCGGTGAAAGAGCCTTCTGGTTTTCTACTCCACGCTTGGATGGCCTTATAATGTATTGCTACATTTTTGCTTTTCAGTGCAAAACGTCACTGTGAGGAGATTCTCAGAACTGTTCTAGGCGATCAAACCTCTTCTATATTCACCTGAATCCTAAAATCCCTTGATAAGGGAGGCAGATTGACAGTTCTATAACCTGCTTTCTTTTGCTTAAGAATCTTCAGCCTCTTTCATTGTTATGACAAATTAAGGGGGGGGGGAAACCCCAGCTGTCCGATCTCATTGCTTTTAGCTTACAATACTTTTGTAAACGTTCAAATGTTTTGAGTCATGATCTGAAGATGTTTACCAAGAGCTATGCCAACTTTGGCTCCACTTTTCCAGTTGCCATCCACAGCCATTTATCTAAGTGCATTTACTGAGTGCCTCCTTCACTACCCTGAGCTTCCAAATTGCCAACTGGAAATCTTGACTAACAGGCACGGTTGGGTGGATTCCTGAAACTACTTCTCTGTTTAAAAAGAAAAAGATATACATGATGGAGGAGGAATGTCTCTCTCAAAGGGGAAATTTCCATGCTCTGCAAAGATCAGCCTTGCAATTTCTCAAAAGTTTTTCCTTCTCACCCACACATCCACCTGCAAGGGCAGAATAACAAGAGTTGAGATCTTGGAGGTCTTCTAGTCCAACCCCCTGCTCAAGCAGGAAACCCCAGTTTATCCTTTATTTTTTCTCATCTTATGTTTGTCTTGTAGTTGACTAGTTCCTTCAGTTTGCCTTACTTGGTACTAGAAAAGAAGACTTTTGCTACAATATCATCAATATCAGTGACACATCTCTCCATCCTTCTGAAGGCTCCTTTCCTGGCTGAAATACCATAATGCAGTGTTTTTCAAACCGGGCCATGTTAAAATGAGTGGATTTCAACTCCCAGAATTCCCCAGTGAACTCTGCCATAATACCAAGGATCTCTTTGGGAATTTGATAGGTGTCTGGAAAACTGGAAAGGCACTAGACAGACCAAAGAAGGCACAAAGAATTAACAAGCCACTTCTTAACTAAATAAATGTAAGACCACCCTGCTTCCCCCAGGGGAATCTCTCTGATGTTTTGTTCTGTCTTTGGCAGAAATCTGAAAACAAATTCTCTTTCGTCCAACTGAATAAAGAAGCAGTTGAGAAAAAGAAACAAAAAAAAACCAGGAAAGTTTAATTAAACATCAGCCCAAATTCTTTGGTTCAGCCTCTTCAGTGCATCCATAAGGAAGGTGCAGGCACTTTAAACTCTTTGCAGCTGTATGTGCAAGTTGAATTGATTTTAAAACAGTACATTGTAAGTCACCATTTTCACTGCCTCTGAAAAGAATCGATTTCAAAGTGGAGAGAGATGAGAAATCACTTATTCCTGAACTGCTTCTTAAATAGAAGCCAGGTTAATAGGGACAGAAGGTCATGAAAGCATCATTATGTTTCTGCTCTGAATTCTAGGCAAGGACAAAGGAAAAACACTCTGCAATAAATGCAAGACAAGCCTGGATCTATTGTGAGCCGAGATGGTTTCGTAAACTTCGTAAAGCTGTTGCTAAGCGAGACATGTGTTGAATGAGATTGGACAGCGATTTGCCTTGCTTGGCTAGGAGTTGGACTAGAAGATCTCCATGCTCCCTTCCAACTTTTCTGTTATTCTGTTGTTCATCTATAGAACTGGTGTTTCCTAAGTCATACTGTATTTGTATGATTGATGGAGGCCTTTGGCATAGGCGGATATAAATGATTTGCAACGGGGTGTGGTGGTTGAGGCATCAGGCTAGAAACTAGGTGATTGTGAGTTTTAGTCCCATATTAGGCACAAAGCCAGTTGTGTGACCTTGGGCCAGTCCCTTTCTCTCAGTTCCCTCAAGAAGGATCCACTGGCAAAGCACTTAGGAAATCTTGCCAAGAAAACTGCAGGGACTCCCCCCCGATGTAATCACTAGGAGTCAAGACAAAAACACAAGAGCCAGTAGCGATCGTGGCGCCAGGCGAAAAACCAGGAGACTGTGAGTTTTAGTCCCATCTGAAGCCAGCCAGATGACCTTGGGCCAGTCCCTCTCTCTCAGCTCTCTCAAGAAGCAGCCGTTGGCAAAGCACTTAGGAAATCTTGCCAAGGACACTGCAGGGACTAGTGTAGGCAGTTGACCAAAGTCAACACTGGCTTGAAGGCACCTCAAACCCTGCCTTCCACCAATGGTTTGAGAAGTGCTGTTGGCTGGTCACGGATTTGCAATGCCTCCTTTTCTGAGAGCAGCGCTGAGCAGAGATTGCTCAGTTTGACAACGCTTTGCCGGTGGGAGGACGTCAGACAGCACAATGTTGTAAAAGCAATTTGCTCCAAATGATTCGCCCAGGGGGGAACTCGCACTGAGGCACAGGAAAGGTGGAGGTGGCAAGGATGAGGAACGTGTGGGCTGCTGAATTGGCATATTGTGACAAAGCAGCCTCCCCTGTGGCAAACACATCTCCTCATTGTTGGTTCCTCTATATGTTAATGGTTCAATCACATCTAATGCCATGCACAAAGATGGCTCTGTATTTTTAGGTTAATGAACGCAATTTGAGTTGCTGGAAGATAGAAAATGGAGTCTGTTTGCTGCTTGTAGCTATTCAGCAGGTTAAAGCAGAAGAGAATTACAACTTCAAGCCTGGTGTGACATGTGAAAGAGCCCATTTCAAAGATGTGGGCGGGGGGCGGGGGGAGAGACCCATTGTGGAAAGGACTTTCTGGGGTTTTATGGACCGGCACTTGCACTCAACTTCTAAAGGTCTATGGAGATTCTCAGTCATCCAGGTCCTGGTTGTCCCAAAGGTGCTTTTTCAAGAGGCAACTGGACTTTCTACGTTTTTCTTTGAAGACGTTTCGCTTTTCATCTAAGCAGCTTCTTCAGTTCTGGTTCAGTTTTGGCAGCTGCAAAATTAAAAGCCCCTTCCCCATTGCAAATCATTTATATCCACCTATGCAAAAGGCCTCCATCAATCATACAAATACAGCATGACTTAGGAAACACCAGTTCTGTAGATGAACAACAGAATAACAGAAAAGTTGGAAGGGAGCATGGAGATCTTCTAGTCCAACTCCTAGCCAAGCAAGGCAAATTGCTGTCCAATCTCTTCTTAAAACCCTCCAGTGATGGAGCACTCACAACTTCTGGAGGCAAGCTGTCCCACTGATTAATTGTTCTCACTGACAGGAAATGTCTCCTTAATTCTAGGCTGGTTCTCTCCTTGATTAGTTTCTATCCATTGCTTCTTGTCCTGCCTTCAGGTGCTTTGGAGAATAGGTTGACCCCCTCTTCTCTGTGACATCTTCTCAAATATTGGAAGACTGCTATCATATCTCCCCTGGTCCTTCTCTTCAGTAGACTACCCATGCCCAGTTCCTGCAACCATTCTTCATATGCTTTAGCCTCCAGTCCCCTGATCACCTTGGTTGCTCTTCTCTGCACTCTTTCTAGAATTAATTCTGTAGACCACAATGTTTCTCAACATTGGCAACATTAGGTTTTGTGGACTTCAATTCCCAGCAATGCTGGCTAGGGAATTCTGGGAGTTGAAGTCCACACATCTTAAAATTGCCAAGATTAGAACACACTGCTATAGACCAGAGCCACCACATTCTTCTCTTCCCAGGCTCCTGCCAGTATTTTTCAAAATGCTAATTGCATACTCTGTTTTTCATCCTGCTTTTCCTCATTAACACAAGAGACACTAGTGAATATGGAGGCCCCCAGACTCAGTGGGCTGCTGAATAAATTGAATTGCCAAGATAAAGGTGCTTAAATCAAATAGCCATTCAAACTAATCTGCCTACCTATTTGATGATTGCATTTTAATTTTTAGATGTCTCATTGCTCACTGCTTCTTTCTTAGCCTTTTAATATGTTAAAAGTCATATCTTTAGATTGACAGGAGTACAAAGAGGGAACTTGGCAACATTTTGGGACTTCAAAGAAAGAAAGGGTTTGGATTCTGAAATGAAACTGGGAAAAAAAACCACCCAGACTTGAATGTTATTTCAAGAGATGGATGTGTCATTATTAAATTGATTGCCCTGGGTTTAAATAATGATACTTAACTGCTAGCCAGGATGATGTAAAGCAATGTAGTCTGAATTGTAAAGGCAGTTCATAATGAGATATGAGAATGAGAATTTAAAAAGCACAGCTACTTTGGCAATCTGCTTTTCCTAGAAAAGCATATTTTCAGCGTCTAAGACAGCTTTTAGACAATAGCATATTTTGAACATTTCATTTCTTGGAATTTTTCCTTTTGGGAGGCTTTAAGTGTTTTTTCCCCCCCTTGTTGTATGCCGTCTACTGTCATGTGGGGGTGACATACACACATCTTCTATAAATAAATAAAATGTACAAGTGAAGATTGTACACATTGCAAAGGTTTTTACAACAATGTAAGTTCACATTAAAACTTTGGATAAATTTATTTAAGCCTGTATACAATGGGAATAGCTCTATGCCAGAGATGTCAAACCCAATTTCATTGTGGGTCACATTGGGGTTGTGTTTGACCTTGGGGGGCCAGGGTGGACATGGCCAGCTCAACGTCACTCGTGTCAGGGGCTCTTGCGGTGGTCCGAGCGCTCTGCCAGAGAAAATGGGCTCTCAAGCTCTGTTTTCAGCTACGAAGGCCTCCTGCAACCTTCTGCCAGTGAAAACGGAGTTGGGAGTGCTGTCCGCAGCCCTCACGAGCTCCATTTTCCAATGCGATGGCCTCCTGCAACCCTCTGCCAGCAAAAACAGAGCTCTGGAGGGCCACATGCAGCCCTCCCAAGCTCCCTTTCGCTGGCAGAGGCACTGAGGGCCGGTCCTTCGCTGTTTCCAAGGTGGCCCTGCAGGCCAAATCTAAGCACCCTGTGGGCTGGATCCAGCCTCCGGGCCTTGAGTTTGACACCCCTGCTTTATGATCAACAGATGGATAGAACAACGGCTATATACTGAACAAGAGAATGAACTATGGACACATATTCCCTATGCTTTTTTCAATCATACAAAGTCCTATGCAAGATCAAGCATGGAGAAAATTGATGGCGTGGAAAGTGTTTGGCTGATGCATTAAATCACTCTAACTGGGAACTCCACAGACTCCTATGCCAGTATGACTCCTTAATCATCCGTGGGAGCTCTAATGGCCAAATGTGTCACGAGAAGGAGAAGGAACTGCACTTTCCCGTTAGCAGTAACCTGATTTTGAAAGCACTATATCACATGGATTGCAGATTCCAGTTAGTGTTAACTGGAACCAGAGCTCCCTTTATGTTCCCAGGTCATACTGTCCTTAAGGACAAAAGACTATTGACTGTAGAATTTGAAAAAAATGGCGATAAGGCTCTTCCCACCAAAGCACCTTGGCAAGTGAAGGGTTAAGATACAAGACAGCCAGAGAAATGCTGGAGCATCTTGCCTTGTCCCTAAAGTGGTATCCGCTGTGATTAATGGCCCAATAGATGCCAAGTCAGACTTTGCTTTGATCCAACAGGTGAGTCTTCTGTTCTAACTTTTCTCTTTGCCCAGGAGTGGGAAATGACATCACTTGTAATCCGAGCAGCTTCAAATTGCTCAGCATCAATCACCTCTGGAAGGCGGATCTCAACAAATTATTCCTATCGATGCTGTAGTGACTCATTCACTGATGACGTAACCACATTTGGATGTGCCCCAGCTCATTCAGCCGGGAACATCATCCTTTTCACAGGCATCTGATTCACACCTGGGTCGGGCAAGGATTGACTATTGTCACTGTCAATTGGTGTGTAGCGGGGGGGGGGGGAGGAGGAGGCAATTTACCATAATTGTCTGTGTCACATTGAGTTGCAGCCATCCGGAAGGCAGCAGGAGTCCCAGTAGAAAAGATGGACATTCAGATGGCCGGATACTGTCCCTGCTGTCCCTGAATGGTCAGTCTTAAAGAGGCTTTAAAAAATGAAGGAAAACATGTGGCATTAGAGATTATTGTTTTGGGCACAGATGGGCTGCTTGAGAAATAGGAATGAGTCATTGGAGAAAAACACCAGTAGGCATTGGGAAGAGTAGGTAGGAAATCATTGTAGCAAATTGAAAATATGCATGTAAAGAAATCATATATATATATGCATGTACACATATACATGTGTGTATATATATATATGTGTGTGTGTGTGTGTGTGTGTGTATATGTATATGCTGTCTGTGTGTGTGTTTGTATGATGTATATACACACAGAGGTGAAAGATAGACAGACAGACAGACAGACAGACAGACAGACAGACAGACTAGATCTAGATATATAATTATAATTTTATATTACAATTATATTTACATATTATAATTAATAGAATTAAGCTATGCATTTTGCCTGTTACATTGCTCCTCCAAGTTCCTATCTTGTGGCTGTACAGGTAATTCTTGACTTACAGCCATTCGTTTAATGTCCATTCAAAGTTACATCACTGAAAAAAGTGACTTATGACCAATTTTCACCCTTATGACCACTGCAGCGTTCCCATGGTCATGGGATCAGAATTTGGGAGCTTGGCAACCAGCAGGTATCTATGACAATTGCAGTATCCTGGGGCCATCTGATCACTATTTGTGACCTCCCAGCTGGCTTCCAACACGAGGTCAGTGGGGAAGCTGGATTCATTTAACGGCCATGTGATTCACTTAAGAACCGCAGTGGTTTGCTTAACAACTCTGGTGAAAAAGGTCGTAAAATCGGGTGCCGTTCAACCACCTTGCTCAGCAACAGAAATTCCGGTTCCATTGTGGTCCTAAATTGAGGACTACCTGTACGTTATGGGAGATTCTTGGATTTCTGGGTTATGATGTTTATTGATTATTCTTGTCTGCCTTTGCATTCTCAGTCTGGTTTGGGAACTCAATCAGGCATCCGTATTTCCCGTCTTGCCTTCTGGTGCTTTGGAAAATAGGTCGACCCCTCCTTCAAATATTGGAACATATCATCACCATGTCACCCCTAGGCCTTCTTCTCTCTAGATCAGCGGCCCTCAACCTTTTGAGTACCAGGGACCAGTTCTGTGGAGAGAGATTTTTCTGTGGACCGGAGGCAGTATGGTTTTGTGTGCTGCTTGCATCCCATGGGTCTTCACTTGTTTCCATGGACTGGTTTCTCACATGCCGCAGACTGGTGCCAGTCCACGGACTGGGCATTAGGGACCCCTGCTCTAGGCTAGGCCAAATCTTGCAACTGTTCTTCAAATGTTTTAGTCTCCAGGCCTTTAATCATTTTAGTTGTACTTCCCTGCCCTTTTCCAAAGCCTCAACATCTTTTAGGTGATGTGGTGATCTTAATCTTAAGTATTCTAGGTGTGGTCTTACTAAGGTTTTATAATTTTTTTATAATTCAGCTTGCTAAGTTCAAAACTCTATCAATACCATTCTCAGAGCTACAGTTTTTTAAGATAAAGTTTTTATACTAGGCTGATCATCTCCAGAATTCTCTTCAGCACAGTTTAGAATTAAAAACAACAATGAGCCCCAAGTTAGCAATGCTGCAGGGTTTCAGTTGAATCATCTTTATATCTTCTGGTTAGATGATTGCGGCCATGGTATGAGTAAGGTACTTCATTCTCTTAAAAAGAACAAGCAGAACTAGCTTTTATCCAGGAGTTTTAAGGGATGTTCACGAATAAAGGTGTAATCAATATAAGGGAAGGGTTTGATGCTTCCTACACAAGTTTCAGAAGAAATGTTACTATATGACACAGCATGACGTCAGTAGTTCCATGCATGTGATTGGATTCTACAGGTTGTCCAATTGGGACTACCGCTGTTAAATGTATTGCAGCTGATTTTACAAGCCTTTTTGGCCCTTGGTTGTTAAGTGAACCACGGCAGTTGTTCAGTAATTCATTCTGTTGTTTTGCTCCGGAATGCAGAATTAATTGATTTAAAAGCTTAAGACTTAATTTCTTTTTGGTGGTTGAGATTGCATGAAATCTTTTTGAAGGCCAGATGGACAAAAGGAAACCAAGTTTGTGAGAGAACCGTTTTGCCCGGCTTCCATTTAAGGAGGGGAAAAGGCAAATCATTTCCACAGATTGATTTCCATCCCAAATGGAATGAGAGCATGCTAAAATTATCAGCCGGGTGAATAAAGGGGTACCAGTTGCCCTTGAATAGGAGGAAGGGTGGAGGATTAGGCGGTGAGTAAACCATTTTTTAAATATTTATTTTGCCATTACCATGGCGATATAGCTTATTAACAACTCCTGGCTAAACTGTGACCTCAGTGAAATATATCTTGTCATTACATGACTTAGAGAAGCAAAGATACTTTAACCTCCTGGGTTCCAAACGCGTTCTTTACCAAGAGAAAATAAACACGGGCAACTGTGCTGAACATGGCCCCACCAATGAGTGCACTAAATAGCAAAGTCTAAATCTTCTTTCTGAGATCTTGGCCTAATTCCAACCTCCATTTGTTGACATTACCCCTAATGTATTTCTTGAGTGCCTTTGTTTAGACCAAGTTCCTTTTACCGCAGGACTTGGCTTCCAAACTAAGCTGATGGACTTATGTTCTTCTTGGCATGATGGAGGATGAGTCAAGAAGCGATGTCTAAAAGAAGACTTTTATTTAAAGTAAATCGCTTTCCCTCTCGCTGGCTTTCTCAGCCTCAGGTCATCTCATTCCTAAGGGAATCCCTTTGGAGTTCTAGGAAAGAGAAAGAAATAGCAAGCATTGCCTGCTGTAAGATGTCCCATGATAGATACAGATGGCAGGGCTGCCCAAGTGATAAATACCGCCTGGAGGACTGGAGGCTGATGTTATTAGACCAAAGAGCCATTTGCAGACCTGGGGCTACAGAAACAGCAGGGACTGGATTTGTACAGAACAGGTGCCAGGACTTCTCTTCCTGAAAGAAAAATAACCTGCTTCAACAGAGCTGGGAACACTTCCAAAGCAAGGAAGAAGTCTTCTAGTCCAACTCCTGGTCAACAGGAGACCCTACGCCATTTCAGACAAAAGACTATCCAATCTCTTTTTAATAACCTCCAGTGACAGAGCACCCACAACTTCTGGAGGCAAGCCTTTCTATTGATTAATTGGTTTAACTGTCAGGAAATTTCTCCTTAGTCCTAGGTTGCTTCTCTCCTTGTTTAATTTCCATCCACTGCTTCTTGTCCTGACTTAAGGTGCCATGGAGAATAGGTTGACTCTCTTTTCTTCGCGACAGCCCCTGAGATATTGGAAGACTGTTATTATGTCACCACTTAGCAGGTTCAATCTGATGGTCTGAGGTTGTCCTCATTGTTGTATATCTTTAGCAGGAGGTTTGTGGTTTCTAAGTGTTATTCCAGGTGGAGAGACTCCCGGGTAAAAATGATTTATTTTGGCTAGGGCTCTTTTTCCATAAGTAACCACAGGTAATGTTGGTGGACAGCAGTAAAGTAAGGCCTAAACCAGCGGTGTCCAACCTTGGCAACTTTAAGGCAGGTGAACATCAACCCCCAATTCCCCAGCTGGCATGTCTTAAGGTTGCCAACTTTGGACACCCCTGGTCTAAGTCCTATTTTAATGTCCTATAAGGACTCAGAGTTATGTGATATGGAAGCGTCTGTGGGAAATCAAAATGACATCCTGGTACTGAAAGATCCAGAAGGAGATCTTAGGAGAAGAAAGCCATAAGAGTATTTTGTATAAATACCCCTGGCATGATGTGCATTTGTTTTTCTTGTGGCCCTTGATGTTCAACCCTCAACCCTCCGTAGTTGAAATTGGCCCTTCAACCCTCCGTAGTTGAAATTTGGAGAGTAGTATGCCAAAAATAGCCGACATGAAGATGCTCACAATGGGTGATGGGATCTACAAAATATTTCTTTCCCTCCAACAAAAGACTGATGGTGAACTTCCCTGTTCCTTCTGCACTGTTTCCTAGGTGTCTCCTTAACACTCTTGCTTATCTTTGCTAAACAAATTTTTCTGAACAACTAGACACTTTTCCAACCCAACGATTCTTTGTTCCTTCCCCCTGTTTTTATTTGACGTAAATGCTGATATAAGGCCTGAATGAGTCCCAGAGGCTTTCCTGTAAATAAATCTGAGGTGACAGTCTTGTGGCTTGCGTTATAGCACCTAACCTCTATTTCATTTTTTGAAAATGAAATAAAAAATTTGTGTGGCAGAGACACAAAAAGGTGCCAAGAAAAATACCTGCAGGCATATCACAATTCTTACTGTGTATATTTATAATTATATCTATATATTTACCCATCCATCCATCCAAGCATCCATCTAATTTATCATCTATCTTCACTGCCTATATCTACCTGCCTGTCTGCCTGTCTCTCTCTCTCATCTATCTATCTATCTATCTATCTATCTATCTATCTATCTATCTATCTATCTATCTATCTATCTA
>JANHFL010007435.1:332706-344035 GCA_032468155.1 Oxyrhabdium leporinum
GAAAGATCCGCAGGGAGAAGGGTCTCCCTGCCTCCTACGGCTCCGGGCGCTTCCTCGACCTTCCCCCCACCCCAAAGCAGCCGTGGGGCGGCCCGGCTTCGTCTCACCTTCCCCCCTCCAGCTCAGCGGTGGTTCGGGGCGGCCATGCACCCGCCTCATGCCGGGAGGGGCCCGCTACTTCAGGGTGGGCCCTGCGGACCGAAGGCTCCTCGTTGCGGGTCAGGCCGCGGGGCCCGTCTCCATGGCGACCGCCGGGACAGCCAGCCAGCCAGCTCCGCCCCCTCCCCGCCCAGCCACACCCCCGTCCCGCTATGCCACGCCCCTCGAGACTCCGCCTTCTTAGATTCAGCAGGAAGCGCTTAGGCTGGTTTGCTCCACCGGCTGAGGTTGGGGGGTGTGGGGGGGTTCCTCCTGCAGGTTTTAATCCTAATTTAATCCTAATTTAATCTGGATTTAATTACAGGCACCGGGCATAATCCTCTTTTCTCTTCTTCCGCAGCTAAGGAGGACCCAGATTGTTGGGGGCAATATGCTGGCTTTGTAAACCGCTGAGAGAGGGCTGTAAAAGACGGTGAAGCGGTATATAAGCCTTAAGTGCTATTGCTATGAAGGGCTCGGTTGATTCTAGCTTAAATTTATACTATATAAACGCGAAATTACCAGGCAGGTCATTTTAGAGCCAGGACAACTGTTTATAATAATAATAATAATAATAATAATGGATAATAATGTATTAAATGTATATGCCGCCTGACTCTCAGTGACTGGGTAGGGTTTTTTTTTTAATTGCTCGATTAGGTGCCATCAAGAACATTTCCTACTGCTAGCAACCGCAAAGTTAGATTTTTTCCCCATGACTGGGCTGTTTGCAAACTGTTAAAAGCATTTTAAAAGCAAGTAAAAATGCAAGAAACACACACACACAAACAACAACAGCAGCCAGCTGAGAAAAGCAAACCAGAATGGGAGGAAGGAAAAGAGACATCAATTGTTCCGGCTTGTAAGCCCTTAGATTCCTCTATATGAATATCATGTGAGGAATCATCCTTTGGTGGCTGAGAATATATATATTAAAAATAAATGGAGCCACTCCCAACTGGGATCAAGAGTAGGTAGGCATCCCCAAACAATATTTTTTTTTAAATGTGGGAAAAATAAATGCAATGAAACTGGAAGGATCAGCCATGATGGAGTTCTGCTTACCACATTTCCGCTAATGATACTGGGATATATGTGTGTATACACACATACACACATTTATATATATATTTTGAAGATGTACGGACTTCCAACTCCCAGAATTCCCCAAATGGTATGCAAAATTTTGCCAGCAGATGTCCGCACATCTTCAAGCTGCCAAGGTTAAGAAACTGCTCTAGTGTCTCTGGAATGGTCATCTGAGAATCCCCAGTGGCTGTGGCTTCTGGTTTTTGGTGCTGAGGTTCAGCCCTGCTTTCACTTCTCATTCAAAGTGACAGCTTTGCTATTGCAATTCCTGTTTCTCCTTTGGGGCCTTCCCATTTGACTTGCTAATTCAGACAGTCTGTCAAAGTCCTTTGACTTCAGCTTTAGAAGACTGTAATTTAAAAAATAAATACGTAGTTATAAGTAGTTATTTCTCTCTGAACATAACGCACCCTTTGGCTCCCAGCTAGCAGCCTCCTTCCATCCAAATTTGGAGAGTTCTCATTTTAGTTAGTTTAGTTGCTAAGTCTTCCATATACCAGAAATTGCTTCCTGGTTTGGTAAAAATAAAAGTATGAATCATATCCACCAAAATACAACAATAAAGGTTTCTAACAGTATATCCCCTCTGTTTTGA
The DNA here is from genome assembly GCA_032468155.1 of Oxyrhabdium leporinum. NCBI lineage: Eukaryota > Metazoa > Chordata > Lepidosauria > Squamata > Cyclocoridae > Oxyrhabdium > Oxyrhabdium leporinum. Next base: position 334,529 of record JANHFL010007435.1, read on the forward strand.
AAGGCAAGTTATAGAAGCCAGAAGCAAAAAACCTTGACAAGCATGCCAGACTTTCAATGTTTACAAAAGAGCCATTTCCTCTTAACTAATGTAATTGAATTTTCTGTCTCAACATCCCCAACATTATTACAAACTGTACTTACATTAAATTACAGAAAAGTTTCCACGGCTGTTCTAGCAATATAATCCAAACTGATAAATCATTTCTGCCTGGACACCTTCATCAGCCAATACCTCAAAAAAAGGAAGATTTATTTCATCTTCAGTCCTGCATTTTTCACTTAGCAATCTAGGATCCGACTTCAGCAGCTGAGGAATAGAGCAGCTTATACCAAGTCCCCACCCTTCGGCCTTTTGCAAACTGGCTTGGCTGGCAAACAGTAACAAATCTCCGAACAGAACTGGAAGAAATCCAGAATGCTGGAAGAAATCTAATGCGAAAAACATTTGAAAACAAGTGAACGGAGACTTCCTTTCTGGACTTGCTTGGAAGCTGTTCAAGACAAACCCCAGATAAGCCATCACAATAAAATGAAGGCAGTCCTTGAAATCCACACACACAAATATTGTGACTTGCATTTGAGGGTATTTTAGTGAATCCACAAAACTGGGCTTGGCAGATCTAAAATCAGGTTCATTTTAATTGGAAAAACTTCCTTCTTTTTAAACTTCCAATATTCTCCTTTCTTGACTGCAGCAAGATGCTAGCTCCCATGTGATTTCCTGTTGAGTCCAAATTCTCGTTTCCTGCTTTTTCTGGTACTCTGCAGGGAAGCAAGGAGAAAGGGGGAAAGCAAGAAACTGGCAGCTTTCTTTGGATCAATAGATGTCAGATCACTGGTGCAAAACTATCTGGACCATTCTGTGCACAGTGTCAAGGTTTGCTATATTTTGAATACTTTTATATTTTAAAGGGGTATGTCTTGTTTCACAGTGACAGTCAACTTTGCCGCACCCACCCTTGCAATTTTTGCCATGCGTGGCTAGAGAGGACTTCCCACAAAAAGTGTGTTGTGGAAAGGTTTTGAACAATGGATGGCCTGCTGGTTTCTTTTCGTCATTCCTTTACTTCTCAGTTACTCCACTTCTGATAAAAAGAGAATATTTGTAATTCAGGTGGGGTCCTGGATGAGTTTGATGGTTTTCCTGCAGACGTCTCGTTACCAAACTAGGTAATATCATCAGTGTTAAACGAGAGTGGGGTTCTCTTAGTTTTATATACTAGTGACTTGCCCTAATAAGACAACCCTCTTCAATTCAGAGAGCAGTAAGGACTTCATATTCCATAAAGTGTTTGCTTTCAGGATTCTATTTAAATGGCTCTCTTAATAGAGGTTGATACACGACATTCATTTTCGCCCACTTGTCTCCCAAATATCTCCCACGTGGCATTTTAATGCACGGAAGGACTCTCCCTAGTGCTGCTGCTCTCCATATGCAAACTTTTTGCAAAGGACAAACGTCACACCTAAAGCCAGAATAAGGTCTAATGCTTCATGCAGCTCTATATTTGTTCTCTTTCTTTACTTTGCAGCTAGGTTACTTCAAACACAAACTCAAGCAAGCCTGAATTATAGCATAGCTCTCCATCATTTTCGCCATTTTTTTCTCTCTCTCCAACTGCATGAAAAAAAAAACGGGGGAGGGGATAACACCCAAATTAGCTCTGTATACCTTAAATGCTAATAGAGGTAGTTGCATATCTAAATTTGGAACTTCCCCGTAAATATTTTCTACACAGCTGAAAAACCAGCCACCTCTGCCCTAATGAAGGATGCAGGGATTCTAAATTTGTACTGATGTAACATTGCAAGAAAAGTCTATTATTAGTAAGTACTATCTGGTATCTTTTTTAAAAAAAAAAAAGGACATGGAAAAAAGCTGAACAGTCCTTTCCTACCCATAAGGCCTTTGTAAGGGGCCAATATTTTTGCAAAATATTGGATTTTAAACATAGGGTCACATTTCCCTATGTGTCCCTATGTTTAAAATGATTTAATTATGATTTCAACAATTCCTTCTGAAAACCTGAGCTATGTGGTCAACCAGGTTACACCCAAAACAGGGCCAGTAGCTTCCCCCCCCCGCCCTTCCAGTCAAGGCATCCTCTCAGGAGTAATTTACAGGGGACTATGGGGATTGAAGCAAAAAGTGGGTAAAATGAGAAGACAAATCCTATGGGAATAAGAGAATAATCATCTCTCCCTGCTTTTTTGCTACGTATCTTTTCCTACTCTTTTTTGACACCTGCTGTCCAACTAATAGGCTGCAGTAGAAAAACAGATCTGAGGTCTTAGTAAAAGGAAAGGTTTCCTCTGTCCAGTCATGTCCGATTCTAGGAGACGATGCTCATCTCTGTTTTTTAGCTATGGGAGCCAGTATTGTCTGAAGACACTTCCCTGGTCACGTGGCCAGCATGACTATATGCCGAGGCACACGGAACACAGTTACCTTCCCACCGAAGTGGTACCTATTTCTCTACTTGAATTTGCATGCTTTCAAACTGATAAGTGGGCAGGAGCTGGAGCAAGGAGTGGGAGCTCACCCCATCCTAAGCATTCGGGTCTCAAACCTGGGCTGTCAGCTTTCCAACTAACAAGCTCAGCGTCTTCAACCGCTGAGCCATCGCATACCCCCTCCTGAGGTCTTATGTTTTACTTTTTAAAACAAAAACGGTCTGGAGGCTCCAAAGTTTTACAAATGTGAGATGCCATATGCATTTGGGAGACGCTGCCCCTTTGGTTATGCTAACTGGAAAACTTGGCAATCTGGGTTTTTTGTTTTGTTTTAAGTTAGAAAAAGGCTGCTGCACAGAAATCCTGTTCTACCACCACCAAAAAGATTCCAAATTCCTTTGCCAGAAAAAAATCAGGCTGGGAGAAAATCCGCTATCCTTGCATCCATTCATTGCAAAATTAAGCCACATTATGCTCAACGTGAGATCTGTTGGAGGAAGAAGGGAAAGGGATATACAATAATGTACGAGGAAGTCGCCCATCTCCCTTCTAACAGATGTTCTTGCTGTCCCCTGTTTCTTTTTTGAAAAATAATGTTTAAATATAAACATTATATTCGGTCTTCTGTACCCCTGCCTTCCGTCGATTCTTTGAGCTTGCTGCCCGTTTGGTGCTTCCAAATGGGAGCACCATGCCTGCCTATAACGATCAGGAAAACAGGAGCGTAAATAAAGAGAAAGAGAATAAAGAGACCAAGGAAACCCACGCAAACTGCAAGACCTCTCATGGCAAACGCTTTGTGTGTGCGCTTCTGTCTCTTTAATGCGTCATTGCTTCCAACACTGAAAGGCCCTCATCGTCCGATTCATATTACAGCATCATTTTAGAAAGGTATTTACACATCTGCAGCCCTCTCCCCGCGACTCCCCTCCTCCTGCCACAAGGTGGAAAAAAGCAAAAAGATTCACCTGGGGCTCGCCCTCACCCCTCCCGCCGCAAGCCATCTAGCCTTAGGATGAACAGGTGTCGGGGAAGAGCAAGGGCCAGAAGGGAGGGGAAAAAGAATCCCCGGATGTTTTCTGATTGGTTCAAATCCCTGATAAAACAGCCACATGGAGAGCCAAGGTGGCGTGACATTCATGCTCCAGAGTGCCGCTAAAACCGTTTCATTTGCCGGCGTTCTTGCCGGCGCTGTTTCTTCTCGTTGGGCTCTTGATTGGCAGCTGGAGATTCCGCGGTGAGCCAAGGACCCAGAAGGTTAACCCAAAGGAGATAGAGTGCTCGCCCTGGAGCCTGCAAGAGGTAGCAAAAAAACAGGGATCTCTATTAAGGTATGCCACAAGCAAAGCTGCACAGCTGAGCATCAGCCAAAAAGCTGGCTAAGTTTTTGGTAGTTAAGGAATTACATCCCGTTTAGAAATAGCGCTTAGACTTATCTACTGCTTCGCGGTGCTTTTACAGCCCTCTCTAAGCAGTTTACAGAGTTAGCATATTGCTCCCAACAATCTGGACTTGAATTCATGGTCTCTTGCTTTCTAACTCGGTGCTTTACCCAAACTGGTTCCCTGATGTAGCTGCAAAGAGGAAGAATGTGCTGTGGACAACTAAGTAAGAAAAGAAACTTACCAACAGCCAAAAGTACCACGTATAGAGGGAAAAACAACTGAGCACTTGGACAATGGCGGTAAGCAAAATCATATCCTTCAGGTGCCTGAGGGTAGGAAAAGAAGAAGAAAAAAAAGGGAGATTTTTATCAGAGCAGAAGATAAAAGTATCTGTGTCTTCTATTGTTCTCCAACGTTCCATCTCAGAAACCAAAAAGGCTGGCTTAAAAAAAAAAAGGGTACGGAGGATCAAATTTTTTAAATGTGCCTGAACAGGATTTCACATGAGCCGAGAGGGAAAGCCCTACAACAGTTTGGTCAAGAGAGATAAGAGGGATGGCTTCAGGTTATGCTAAATCGCGGATTCGCTGCACAGTTTTGGATTATTGTGATCCATGTGGGATTGTTAACAATTGGAAGCAAACAGCGTTGAATGAAGTCCTAGGAAGAATGGTTCAAGGATGATGAACCTGGAGAAAATTACAGGTAGCCGTCCACTTACAACCATGTGTTTAGTAACGGTTTGAACTTACAACGGCACTAAAAAAAAATGAGTTGCAGCCCATCCTCGAACTTAGGACCACTGCAGCATCCTGAGAGTTGCATGACCCAAATTTAGGCATTTGGCAACCAGTATGTATTACCTGTTACAGTATCCAGGGAGATGGGATAGCAATAGCACTTAGACTTATATAACACTTCACAGTGCTTTTACAGCCCTCCCTAAGCGGTTTAGAGAGGCAGCCTCTTGCCCCCCAACAATCTGGGTCCTCATCTGACCGACCTTGGAAGGATGGAAGGCTGAGCCAACCTTGAGCCCGGTGAGATTCAAACTGCCAAACTGCTGGCATTTGCAACCTTCCCAGCTGTCTTCGGTCAAGCAAAGTCCATGGGAGAAGCTGGATTCGCTTAATGACATGGTTCACATAACAACTGCCATGATTTTATTAAAAAACATGACAAAAAGGTCATAACATGGGGCACGACTCACTTAACAACCGCCTCGCTTAGCAATGGAGGTTCTGGTTCCAGTTATGGTCGTAAGTTGAGGACTAGCTGTAAAGAGAGACTGGAAAGTTGTTATTAAATCTCTGAAGTTACACAGAGGGTGCAGCAGATTTGCCATCTGCTTATTCCAGGAGGCAGGACTGGACTTAGGGAGAAAGTGCCAGGATGTTGATCACAACTGAACATTAGAAGAAATGTTTTTAGTGGCAGAAGATATTCAACAATGGAATAGACTGCTTTAGGGTTAGAGTTTGCTGAACCCCACTCTCCCATGCACACTAATGAGGTTACCTAGATTAGTAATGAAACATGTGCAAGAAAACAACCAAGCTCAGTGAACACCAGGAACACAATTGCTAACACAATTATCCATCCATTATCAATTCAATAATTTATGAAATGTTAAAAATCACCATTCTATTAAAAACACGAGTGTTTGGGAGGGGGGTGGTTGTCTCACACACAAGGAGATGCAGGTGGCCCTGGAACCAGTATGTCCCTCCACTGGCCAAGGCTGTGAAGGAAAACTACATATGCGCTCAGGCAGCAGGATCTGCTCACCTGGACTTAGGTAGTGTTGACACTCACTCTGCCATTCCCTGCTCCATGTTCAGATCAATTCCGCCATCGGCGAGATTGCCGCCCTCTGCAAAAGTAGGCTTTGCCATTGACCTCATGGATTGGTAACTGGCCCCATAGACCACCAAGCTGAACAGAAAGGCAACCTAAGAGGAGGATAGGAAAATCAGCCAGGAAAAGAACAGTAAAACCCTCCAGAGATACACCTACTTAGGGGATACTACTTCAGTAAAGTACACAACGTTTGAGAAGCGCACAAAGGTTTGTACTTGGCAAAGTCAGACCTGAAGACAAACATATGTTGTAGCTGGTGCAATCTTTTTAACCAGGATTACTGGGCACAACTGGATGCAAGCGCTTCTGATGCTTAAATGTGCAGCCTCCCAAGTTTACAGACCTGATACAGAATCTCAGCTCTGGAAGATTGGTGGGAACAGAGGGATGGCTGTTGAATATGAATCTCATATTCTCCTAGCCGATATTTTAAACAGATCAATAAAGACTTCTTTCTTTGCAGAGAGGCGTTAAACAAAAAGAACACTCCTGAATCTATTTTTTTCTCTCTCCTAACTCTCGGTGTCCCTGTCTCAAAAGAAATAACAGTCTGAGAATATATCGAACTCACCCACGTCCAAATGGTGGCTGTTATGTAGAAGATACCAAGGTTGACAATTCCGTAAATGGCCTGGAAGCAAGGGATATGAAAATAAGAGAGAAAGAGGAACAGACGTTGAGCTCTTTGTTTAAAGCCATTTCTCAAACTAGGCAACTTTAAAATGGGTAGATCCCTTCCAACACTGATGATGTTCTATGTTCTAACTCCCAGCAATGCTGCCCAGGGAATTGAAGACTCCATATCTTCCAGTCGCCAAGGTTGACAAACACTGGTCTAAAAGCATCCTAAATCTAAACATGTAAATCACCCAATCAAACTTCAACTCCGCTTTTTAACCTTCAGAAATAGGACTTTATGGACTGGGCCTTGAGCAGCTACTGCTGCCACCAATGGGGGAAATGCTACAGCTGCAGCTTTTAAGATTTTTTAATTTCTTTTTAAGATTTAATTAATATTGTCACTGCACCTCATACAACAAAATTAAACGCCATCTTCAGTGTACATTATACATAAGAAAACTAGAAAAATAAAACAAAAACACACACCCTTCACATTCTATGCAATTGACTTGAAAACCCGATATTGCATTAATATTGCACTATACTGTAGAATTCAATATAGTCACTGCCCTGGGATAGAAGCTGTTTTTCAGCCTATTTGTCCTTGTTTTTATTGTCAGGTACCGGCTGCCAGATGGTAATAGTTCAAAAAAAAAATGCCCAGGATGAGATGGATCTTTAAGGATGTTTTGAACTTTCTTAAGGCAGCAGGACCTATAAAGTTCTTCCAAAGAGGGGAGAGGGCAACCAACGATCCCCTGGGCAATGATGTTAACCCTCTGGAGCGCTGTCCTATCTGCCACTGTGCAATTGGCAAACCAGACACAGGGGCAGTAAGTTAAAATACTCTCTACGGTGCAACAGTAGAAGGTCACCAGTAGTTTTTCATTCAGTTGTTGTTTCCTGAGAAGCCTCAGGTAGTATAATCTCTGCTGGGCCCTTTTGACCAGTGCTGCAATGTGAGTGCCATTGTGGAATGGAATTGTACTGTATAACTTTGATGTGTCATTGATGAAGGGGGAATTCTTTGGGGTTTTGTTTATTTGGGGCACCCTGGCTCTTCATATGACAGAAGGTGATTCATTAAGTTCCCTGCATCATTGAGGCTTCCTTTCTTAGCCACTGCAAGGAAGGTAGAAAGTCTGGTATCAGGCATAATGACCAAGGAGGTGGAAATTAGTTTTCCGTTCCTGTGATATGATTAGATGCTTAACACGCCAAAGAATCAACACCTGTAAATTTTCATTTCATTTCACGCTCAAGTCACAGCCTCCCAGATTTTAGGCAGGATTATAGTCCTGGATTAAATCCCTGAATGTAAAAAAAATAATAAATAAAATAAAATAAAAATAGTAGGTCAGGAAGATTAGGTTTGTAATTTGTACCCACTGTTCTAGATGTAGAGTCTAGGAAAGTTCAGAGAGAGATGAAGACAATGTCACTGTGACATCTGTCAGACTCATTGATCATTAAGGTTAATTTGATGGGTTTGGCTGACAGTATCCCTGTCCTCCGTCTCCACTTCCACGACTCCCTTGGTATCCCTCCTGAAGTGGATTGCTTGGAGGAAGAGGATGACCATCCCAGACAGAAGGACTGTGATGTCCTTTAGTCCAAAGTATAGAATAGTTGGGTATAATAACTGCAACATGTTTTGAGGGTGCCAGACAAGGGCACAGCTGACCCAAAGCTTTTCATCTGAGAAACAAAATTAGAAGGATGCCTTGTCAGAAAATGTAACGTTGTACAAATCTCTCTAGATTAAATTAATTACTTTTAAAGAAAATGCTACATTGCCTGATCCTTCCGACAGCTTAAAAGGTTAAAAAGGCTAAACTGGAGGGCTGGAGGGCAATGGGTAGAGTCTGAAGTCAGTGCTTCACTGTTATTGATTCATTTTTACAGCTAGAATTTAGAGCTGTGTTACAAGATCAAACATGACTCTAAACTGAAAAGAGGTGAGAGAAAAATCTGATATATTAAATTTTGCTGGTATCGACGTTCTCCATTCACAAAAAAAACCCAAAAACCTATTTTTGCTTTATTCATGTATATTAAGTATTGCAAGACATATTTCATTCTAAATAATATAAGTAATAATAAAATAACGTAACACATTTTTTAAAAATTCTATGATGTACAATATAGTTTCACTGATCTGCAAATTTCTGATGTTTTTGTTAAATTGTAAGTAAGGCATCACACTGAGAATTCTGTCTTACATTGTGGCCCACCAGAGATATTGAGGCAGTCCACTAACAAGGGATCAAGGCATCAAGGAAGAAAGGAAGGAAGGAAGGAAGGAAGCAACTATCCTTCCTATACCTTGGGGGGAGAGAAGACTACAAAAGATTCATAAATCCAAGTTTTTAATATAAACTGAGGTTCCATTCTCCCATTCTGGGACATTCCTTTCACTTTCTCTTTTTGAATTGGCTCTAAGTCTCAATGTACCAACGTCTAACTTTTACATTAGGAGTATATTTGTCTTGGTTTTCTCTTTATCTTATTATCTACTTTCTAAGTTTTCATTTGTCTAATACACCTCCTGTCTTACTTTACTTCTTCTATATTTCCCCCATGACTTTACTATAATCAAACAAGAATGTTAATGCATCCTTTGCCAAGCCTGCCTGCTTAATTTCTCTTGTCTGCAAATATGATTAAACAAACTAGGAATATGCCCATGTTTGCAGCCATGCAACCTTCAGATTATTTTTAAGGTTAATGATGGACAGAAATACTGAATACGATCTTAAAAGAGTGATTGTTAATTCATCCCTAACAAACCACATGATAAGCCAAAAACAGATTTTGGATATTAATTCTGTCTTACCTCTTGACTTCTGTAGATCATAGACAATCCAGCTGTCTCTGCATAGGCAACAAACCTACCTCATTATCTATGGAGATTTTGAGTCATCCAGGTCATAGTTGTCTCAAAGGTGCTTTTTCTAAAGGAAACTGGACTGTTTTTCAAACCCCCCACCCACCCCCGTCCAGTTGCCTTTTGAAAAAGCACCTTTGAGACAAAGCTTTTGTGTTGTAAACTAAAGCTGATTGGAAGCAGAGCAACGGTTCAGATTAAACGTTTCTTTCATGGAATTGCTTCAAATGGCACTTTTCTTATCACCAATGAAGGCAAGACCATCTTCAAGAGCTAGAGAGAAAGAAAGAGTGGGAGG
>JANHFL010007435.1:375840-386625 GCA_032468155.1 Oxyrhabdium leporinum
GGGGGGAGATAGCGGGGGGGGGTCAGGAGGAAGGAGCCGCAGGATTCCCCGAGAGTGCAAAGTCCTCTGCCGCGTCCGCCAGCAGCTGCCCGAGCCTCCCCGCTTCTTAGCTCGGGTTCCCAACGTGCATCCGTGCCCGGACTCCCGGCGGGGATCAAGCAGCGCGCGCTCCGAGCGCACGGGAGGAAGAAGAAGAGGCGGCGGCGGCGGCGGCCCTGGAGCGCCCGGCCCGGCCCGAAAGAGGCAGGAGGATCCTGCAAGCCCGGCCGGGCGCGGGGACAACGGCGGGCGCCTCTCGGCGAAGCGGGGCTGGCGAGACTCGAGGGAACGGGCGCCTCAACAGCCGCCCGCCGCCGCCGCCTTCTCCCCCCTCCTCCTACCCCGCTTGGCTGTCCCTCTTTCTCCCGCTCGGCGCTCGGCAGTTCCGGGGCGGTGGCCGGCGAGGCTGCCCGCCCCCGATGGAGGACGGCCGTCTCCGCCCCTGGAGAGGGAGGCGGGAAGGGCCGGCGGGCGGGTCGTGGGGGCGGCGGAGGAGGAATGCCGCCGAGCCCCCACCCCCACCCCGCCTTGGGGGCTTTTCCACTCCCGATCCGCTCCGAACGACGCCTGCCCGGCCCGATCCTGCCTGCCAGACGCGCCCGGCGCTTGCCGGAGCCTGTTGCGCGCGATCGGCACGGGCGGAGGAAGCACAAGGGCGGCCGGCGAGATGCCAAAAGCGGGGCTGAGAGCGCCGCGATGCGATGGAATGGGAAAGAATAGAATAAATAGAAAAATAGAAATAGAAAAAATAGAAATAGAAATGAATGGAATGGAATGACGGGACAGAATATAGAACAGAAATAGAGTAGCGTAGAAATGGAACAGGAATGGAAAGGAATGGGATGGAATAGGAGACAATGGAATGGGAATAGAATAGAATAGAACAGAACAAAATATAGGAATAGAAATAGAAATAGAAATAGAATAGAATATAGAACAGGAATAGAGTAACGTAGAAATGGAACAGAAATAGAAATGAATGGAATGGAATAGGAAGAATAGAACAGGAGTAGAATAACTTTATTGTCACTTTGAATGTACACTAATCGGCATACATCAAAATGAAATTTTAAAGAAATGAAAATGAAAATTCTGGGCTTAGTCCCACCGATGATCCCCGGTCTTGGGCTTGTTTCAGTGGGTTACGTAAACCGTACGAAGACGGTCAGTCCAGCGAGCTCACAGCTGCATCTCCAGCTGCATCAAAGAGCTGAGGACCGTTCTCCAGGACAGCCCCCCCCCCTCCTTCCCACCAAACGCTCCCTTCTGCTCCTTCCTGGAATTGCACTACGATGCCCATCATCTCCTTAGGGCAGTTCAACTCAGTCCTTTGTCAGGAGCTAGAACAAGAGTTGGGAGGGACCTTGGAGGCAAGTTGTTCCACTGACGATACCTCTTCTTTGACAGCATCACTGCCACTGACGGTATGTGGGTTTTGCTAAATCACGAAGAGGAGTTAAGAGAGGAATTGCAATGTATTTGGAATCCTTAATAGAGGTGTTAATATTGTCCCTGGGTGATAGAACCAGAACACTCTTGCATCCAGAACAAGTCAAGTGGGAAAGACGGCGACACGGGAAAAATTACCCTCACCCAAATAAACCATTATTTGGGCGAGGTTATTTATCCTGTTGCCGTCTCCCCTGCTTGATGTGTTCTGGATGCAGCAACTGTTTCTTCTTCATCACTCGGGGACAATGAGTATAGTTAAAACCTCACGTGTGTTTTTTAGAAGTTGCCGATTTACTGTTGATCCTACACCAAATTGGACCCCAGATCTAGTGCTATGTTCAATAGATCAATTCTGGAATCCTTTTTAAGGGCTTGTGTAATTATTTCAATCCAAGCAGGAGGCTTTTTAAAAAAAAATTGTACTGTCCTGATGTAGGACCCAGGATTTATTCCACTCCTGCCTTTCATTCTCAAATACTAATAATAAACCCACCTGAGACCCAAAAGGGCTACCTGAAAAGACGACCCTGGCAGTCAGATGCCAAATCTTAAAACAATCTGCACTTGGGACATTTTGTAGTCCAAGCCCTTGGCATCACAAGATGGCAGGTGTGCCATGGAGGGTATGAAATGCCCTCTTATGACAACACGATAGGCAGAAAGCTTTGGAAAGTTCGTTTATTCACTCAGGAAAAAAAAAACTGTACAAATATTACAGGCAATTTTCTTCTGCTGCAAAAAAGTATAAAAATAATTTTTTTATATGAATCAAAACTCATTTCTCTCCCTTCCCCACCCCCAAGCATTTCCTCTATGCATCCTTTGGGGGATGTCATCTAAGGGGTCAGGGCGCAAGAAGGTGACAGCAAAGAGAAACGAAGGTTTGGTTGCCCAAACCACGTACAAGAGGCAGGGAGGGGATGCAATGGAGGCAGGCAGGAGAGTCCTGTGGCTCGCTGGGGACAGCCACACACAGCTGGAAGAACAGATCAGAGACCCTTGAGGTGGGACTGCGTCCTTTGACTCCAGAGGTGTTTTTTTCTTGAGACAGTCACCTGCCTGGAGGCAGAGACAAGATTCTCCTAGGCTGGAGAGGTGAAAATCTCTAAATCTGTTTCCTATCCAGAAAAACTCAAAAGTCGCTTCTGGGGATCCTTTAGCCCAGTGTTTTCAATCTTGGTAGCTTTAAAATGGGTGGACTTCAACTCCCAGAATTCCCCAGCCAGTATGGCTGGCTGGAGAATTCTGGAAGTTGAAAGTCTACCCATCTTATAGCTCGTCAAGGCTGAGATGCAGGGCTTTAGTCAAGACTTTCCAAAAGGACCAGCCAGCTTTGCCTAGGTCTCCCTAAGGACAATAGAAACGTTCCCTGATTACAGGGGGAAGGGGAAGGGAGGGGAGGTCAGGATCAGGCTTGCCCGCTCACGTGAACCCTTCCACAATTCTAAGCAGCACAATTCATTCAGTCCCATCAGCGTGAGATTTTCAGCCAAGCAGTTCCAAGGGCTGGGACGTGGGAGAGCTCCCCGCTTGGGATCGAAACCCTTCCCACCCTGCCAGCCCCACTGCAAGAGGTGGGGGCCTTCGGCAACCTGCCACAACCCAGGAATGGGGAAAGTGACGTGGCGTTAACCCAGAGGCCGACGGGCGGTGGAAAGGATATGGCTTTCAAGGGGGAAAGATGTTCGGAAGGGCAGAGGGGAGGACGGGGGAAGCGAGGGCTCCTCCCGCGCCCGGAGGATCAGGAGAGGATCCCGACGGAGAGGCCGATGGTGCGTATCGGGGAGAAGGCGGGAAAGGGCGCGCCATGGTTTAAGTTCCAAAGAGACGTCGGACTGCGTCAACAGGACCGGCAACGGGATACGGCTAGCCAATCGCGAAGGGAAACAAGGAGCCCCAGCGCATCCCGAAATAGCCCTATTCTAGCAGCTACAGAAGGAGGAGACGCTACTGAGGCTCACTTCACTAAGTGTGTGGCTAAATCTCCATCAGAGGCTCCCGGTGNNNCCCCCCCCCCCCCCCCCGCCGGCCGTGAGAAAGCCTCCCGATTAGCCCCAGCCAGCTCTTCCCTTGTTGATGCAGCACAGCTGCAGACGGGGGTGGGGGTGGGGGAGAACAACCCAGGAAGGGTGTGCAAAAGAGGCTTTGTGTTGACAACAGGCAGGTCCCACCTGCTCGAAGCCCCAATTTGTTTTGCACACCCTTTCTACAAATCATTTCTCAGTCCTGGCTCTTTGGAGGAAAGTGACTGTGCAAAACTGGCACCTTAAAAAACACGCACACGCACGCACACACACACAGTTTAAGTCTACGCAGCCTGTAAGGGAAAGGGCTTCGCGCTTTTGTGTTAAGAGGTGGACCAGGAGGGGGTTACTGGAAATGCCACTTCTACGCACATAAAAAAAACCGATCCGGGGAGCGGCTGAGATGCCCGCATTCCATCATGCCCAAAGCAGACAATTGCTAAAGAGAAGAGGCCCCGTCATTTGAATTCTACGAATGAGCCAAAAGAGAGGCCAGGGGTGGATTTCCCCCCCAAAAAAACATCTGGCTACGGTTCGGCTGTTCTGTTGGTAACCAGAAAGGAAGAGGAAAAGGGGGGGGGAGGGAGATGCAAAGTGCCCCCAGCAGTGCAGGGATGCCAAAATAGGCTGGGGACGGGGACGGGGACGGGTACTCAAGGAAGCGCTTTTGCAAGGCTCAACAGCAGGTGCCTGGGAAGGAGGCCCACCCAGGATCCGTGAAAGGACAAGGAGTGGACCAAGATAAGCCAGGGAAGGAAAAAAAGAAAGAAAGAAAGAAAAAAGCTGGAGACGAGAGTCTCATCCTCGTTGGTTTTCGGTCTAGACCAGAGCAGCTCTGTGTTTCACTCAAGCACTAGCGGAGAAAGAATCCAAAATGAAGAGTTTGGGGCTTTCCCCCACGTTCCCTCGAGACAGGTTTCTTTCTTTTAAAACAAAAAAACAAAAAAGAAGAAGAAGAAGAAGAATCCGTATCCCAAAGTCCATCCATCCATCCAGGCAGCCAAAGTCAGAGGTTGAGAATCGGGACGTCGAAAAGGTCGCACACCCCTTCGCTCTCATCCAAGTTGTAGATGTAGTCGTGGTCTCCGGGAGGCGGGGAGAGGCGGAGTAAAGGAGCAAACACTGCCCAGGAAAGAAAAGGGAGACCCTTAGGAAGCCAGTGCCTCTTCTGACTCAGCAATCCCACCCCTTAGCCCAATGTTTCTCAACCTCAGAGACTTTGAAGACAGTTTCCCAGAATTCCCCAGCCAGCCATGCTCAACTAAAACAATGGCAGATTTTTACAGCTGCGCTCCCTAGTTTTCTCTGCTATCTGATGTGGGCTCCCTCCAAACCTGGGAGTTGAAGAAATGTAGTCCTACCTTCAGATGACATCAACTCTTCAAGCAACTCGGAATTCATGCACTCTATGGGAAGAAGAAGGAGGAAAGAATGAGTGACAAGTTTATGCGCTTGCAAAATACTGCGTGCCCCAAATTTGAGACGGGTAATTCTTCCAGCCCAGCTTTTTCTGTCTCATGTCTCAATTCACTCTTCTCTTGACTACATATGAGTAATTGGGCAGATTCTGCAGGCTCCCGCACGAGCAACATCAAAACAATGTATTTTTAGCAGCTGCTGCTTCTTTCCCCTGGGATTTCGTTTACGCAGGTAACCAAATGAAATGTCCCTGAAATGTTCCTTCAGTAAACAGCTTGAAATGTTTTAATCGTTCTGCACCTGAAGTCCTCCTTAAAAGCAGAAAACCAGCACAGAAAACGTCAGCCAAGAAAAGTGCTTCTCCTGTTGCTATTCTACAAGGGCCCAACCGAGGGCCTTAATCAAGTTTGCGTAACACAGTCTGACTTTCCTGAACTTCCAAAGGAAAAAGGCAAAGCACAAACAAGGTTTGCTACAGGGACACTAACAACGCACCTCTGGTTGGCTCAAACATTTCTGAAAGCTCTTTGGGAAATTCCAGTACTGGAAAAAAAAAAAGAAGAAGAAGAAAGGTTGCACATCTTAAAGACCAATGCAATTATTGTGGCACAGGCCAGCTCTGTCTCCAGCCTAAAGTCCTTCAGATGTTCGGGGCTGCCATTCCGCATGCGAATAAAGAGAGGAATCCCAACGTATTCAGGAGCCCAGGGAGGGGATACAATTCCAGAAACCGCAGTCTGCTAAGAGTTCTTGTTTTTATGTCACTCGGAGATTCCCATGCTCTACACCAGTGTCCCTCAATCTTTGCTATTTTAAGCTGCGTGGACTTCAAGTCCCAGAATTCATGCTGGCTGGGGAGTTCTGGGAGTTGGGAGTCTACGCAGCTCAAGAGTTGTCCTGGCTGGGAAACACAACTCGTTTCTCCTGGTTATTGATCACTTCCCTCTATCTCTGCTTAATTTTAGCAGAATGCCTGAGAACAGGAGCCAGTACAGACTGCCAAATACACCCAATGACTTTGGAACTAAAGACACCCCATCGAAGTACAATGCGGGGTGTGTGTGTGTGTCAGAGCCAGACAAAGTCAGCCACAGGTTCTGTCTGTTTTGATCCATCATAACCGCCCACCCGACAGCTGAAAACCCAGAGCACTTACTTTCTGTGGGGAAGGACTTGATTGGTTCGAAAGAGGTAAAGGAACTGGGTACGACAGAGCTGCTGTCCAGCAAGGCAGAGGATTGCAGGGGCTGCGTATCAAGCCCAGCCGCTGGGCTGGCCGGTACGGTCGAAGGGGCGAGTGAGTCCAACTCCCCACTGCTTTTTGATTCTGCTGCCGAGGTGCCTGTCTCTGCAACGGGAAGAGGGTGACAGAAAGACAAATGTATTGTTTAAACTTGCGTGCCACTCCGTGACCTGTTGTATAGGATGGGATTCCACACAGCTGGGGAAAAGCAGCTGGCGCTCTCATAGCAACCATCAGGAAAAGCACTTGAAGTTCAGTCAATCAGGATAGAGCTGGAAGGGACCTTGGAGGTCTTCTAGTCCAACCCCCTGCTTAAGCAGGAAACCATGTACCATTTCAGACAACTGACTGTCCGGTCTCTTCTCAAAAACCTCCAGTGATGAAGCACCTACAACTTCTGAAGGCCAGCTGTTCCACTGGTTAATTGTTCTCACGATCAGGAAGCTGCTCCCTACTTCCAAGTTGCTTCTCTCCTTGGTTAGTTTCCATCCATTGTTTCTTGTCTTGCCTTCTGGTGCTTTGGAGAATAGCTTGACTCCCTCTCCTTTGTGGCAGTCCCTCAAATACTGGAATACTGCTATCATGTTACCCCTAGTCCTTATTTTCTCTGAACTAGCCATACCCAACTCCTGCAACCGTTCTTCAGGCCCTTAATCATCTTAGCTGCTCTTCTTTGCACTTTTTCCTGTCTTGTAAAGAAACCCAAAGTTAGCACCCTGCCATTACTCTATGGCAGCTAAGAGTAGGGCATATTGATAGTTACTGCCCTGTTGCCAAAGGGTAGTTTTTAATGCAGGGGTCCGAGCAAGGCTGTTAAACAGGCTCCTGTCTCATCCACATTCCACATTTTCAAAACGAGTGTTTTTATTTTTAGAGCAGGATTCTGTTCCTTCTCCAGGAAAATCTCTCTGAAAGGATTAGCCGACCTCATTCCAGCTCTTCTGATGTGAGGGTTGCCCTCCAAATCTCGGGGGACCCCAGGTAATCTTTCAATGCCTAGGATGCTTGGCTTGGAATAGGTCTGACTGCAAACAGGGCCAGAAAGGATTTGCATATTGGAACATTTTTCCAGAAAAGACTCCCATTATTTTCAGGGAGAAAAATAAGTGTCCCAACAAACCTTTTGCTCGATATGTTTGTTTCTTGTTCAGGGAGGACGTGCTATTATGTGATTTTCATCTCAGATTCTGGCTATAGCAGTGACTTAAATGAGGATGAGAGGTTACGCAGCGGAAAGGAAAACAGGGCAAGGACAAGCGACAAAGCTAGGACAAAATCTAATTTTGATCCTTGATTTCACGTGACTCTGTTCCTACAGAATTAACCTAATTTAATAATGATCAGCCTCACCTTTTAGAGGTGCCCTGGGAGCCAAAGTTCTGAGTCAGCAAATAGCATAGCTACTGGCCCACTTCAACAGGTGGGTTTAAACTTAATGGTGTGCTTTTCCCTCGTCCCTTTAAAGCTCACCTGCCACGGTGGCCAATTTGGGCACAGAGGGCCTGTGGTCTTGCGTGCTGTTGGGTACGGACCCAGGAGGGTTGGCACCACTGGGAAGAGAGGTCTCCTGGGACGGGGGGACGGATGGCTTCTTAGAGGGCGTGATTGGCTGGCACTGAATGAGGTCTTCCGGAGGAGGGACAGGAAGCACCACCGGAGGAGAGCTCCAGGCATCCTTGTTTACGAGAAGAACATCAATGGAACCGTTGCTACTCTTCAGGTGGATCTGGTATTTCCTCTGGCCGTTTAAGCCCTAGAGAGAAAGAAAAAAGAGAGGCTGTGTGGCCACAAGTATATAATGATGGTATTGGTGCAACGGCATCATCTGGTGTCATCACCATTGAAGGAACACACAACACGGAAAGGAAACCATCAATGTCAGTATGGAATTCTTTCTTCAGGTGTTCTCTATGTACAGGTGACCCCCCCCAAACCTTCTCTGTCACCGCTAAAGGAGAAGCCCCTCACAATTCGTTGAGCCCCACATCCAGCCACACGCTTCTTGGATGAAAGAAGCCTATAATGCCAAGTGGAATTGGGGGGGGGGGGAGAGAATGGGGGTTCAGCTCAGCACAGTTCCAGACATCTTAGAGCAGGATGTTGTTTTAACTAGAGACCCTAAGAAAGTTGAACATGTGGTCTGTACAGAATTGAATCCGTTAAGACCCCTTAGGCCAGGGTTTCCCAAACTTTAAGATGCAAGGACTTCAACTCCCACACTTCCCCAGCCAGGGGAACTCTGGGAGTTGGAAATCCATGTCTCTTAAATGTTGCTCCTGTTGGGAAATCTCTCCTCCAGCCAAATAGACATTTCTATAACAGCAATATTCTCTTGGGAGTAATCCACAAAAGACTTCACGTGGATGGGATTACTGAGTCGCTTCATTGTCATCGCTGGTTTTTTTTCCTTCCTGGTATCCATTTTTTTCCCCTTTAACTTTCTTCTTCTTCCTTCTGCATCTTGATTCCCCGGAGAGCGAGCTATGTCACACTGCTCTTGAACGTATCTAATTATTAACCGAGTGTTTATGGAATACCATTTTTGATTGTTAACTTTTTGCAGAGGGCTTTCCCCTCTTTATTTTATGCTTGTAAGCTGTCAAATGGGTTTGGCTGCAAAAGGCCCTCGATCATTGAAGCTGCTGCATGCTGAAGAAGAGAGCTCTCTGCTAGCATCTCCAAACATCTACACCCACCTCAGGGACAGGAACTTCTAGCTGGGTTCCTGACGGAGCTCGGATGGCCAGCAGAGTGTCACCTGTAACGGGAGACCAAAACGCTGCATTCAGGAAAGAGCGCTAAGCTGAGAGCAACACAAGATTACGCATTCCTCGGTTCTTCCTTTTCCAACCCCGGCTGGGCACAATGTTTTCTTTACCTAATTGCCAGGAAGTTTCTCCCACACTCCCAACTCTACCCAGAATGGACATCAAAGATAAGTTGATCCAGGGAAGGACCAACTCCTTGCAAGGGTGTAAACAGGCAGGGTAGCAGGGATGAAGTGATACACCATCCTTACCTGGGAAGCACTTGCAAAGATCCTCATCTGTCACATACGCTAATGTTCCTGAAGTTAAGGGAAAAACCAGCTGCCTCTGAAACTCAGCAAGATCATTCCCAATACTTATTTTTTTTATTTCTTTTTATGACCCTGTAATCCCTTTTTTATCGGGCTGGAGTCAGGATGACTAAACAGAGCTGAGCATTTAGTGGCCAGATGCCCTCCCAGAGGCCTATGCGGAGTTCGCAGCAATTTACTCTCTTGTGCCTTGATAAAAATCTGTCGCTGCCTAGGATTGAACTCTCAATCTGGATTGTTGAAAATCAGCAGTAGTTTTCTGCCATTCCAAGATACACACAATAAATGTAGCATACAACCTAAAAAGTCTCAATCCTGTTAAAAATTAATCCTACTTTTGTCCTACCCTCTCACCACCAATCCTGGAAAATTGGAGCCCAACCAGTTTGTATTGTTCATTGTGGCTCTCCATTGGAAATATACCAAGAGGCCACCAACACAGGAAAAATATCTAAGGAAGAACTAGGGCAAAATCAAAGCAGGGATAAGAAAAAAAAAGGATACTAATTTGAAACAAAGGGAGCATTATTATTTCACGTTATTAGGACAGTGAAATAAAAGAGTCTTTTCTAATTTGTTAGCTGTTTTTGTATTGTCCTCTGCAAATTAGGTTACCTGCCTAGAAACATTTCTATCAGAAAATAGCGTGCATTAAAAAAAAATTGCCCTACACAAATTGGCATAATCAATGATATAAGGATGGGTGATGCATTCACTCTGAGACTACAAATTCCAACAGGATTGAATTCTGGGCTCTGCTGTCCCAAATATTCAGGAAGAACTGTGAAGTTAGGCCAGAGCAGAATTGTCAGAAAGGACCTGCATTTTAGCATCAGAGAAACCCGAAAGCGGGAAGAACCAGAGTAGATTCCAAGGATATTCGTTGTTCTGTACATCATCGGTGACATTTCTGATACTCTGCTGCACCCACATCTTTTGCTGTTCCAGCTCTCGTTCCCGATGTTCTAGATCCTCAATCTCTGCTTTCAACTCAATCAACTTGTGGGCAATTTCTCGGGTATTACAGCCAGGCCCCACACCTCTGACAAGAAGGAGAAATCAAGAGATCAGTCTTTCCCACCGTGTATTAAGAACCCCACATCAGAGACAAATGGCCATTTTAATCACACACTGCCCGCGGGGAAAAAAAACCTGGTTTTTCTTTGTTTTAGTTCTATCTTTTCCAAAGAGAATTCAGTGACACCTTTATTTAATGTGAGAACTCAATAAGACCCTTTTCAAAGTTCTTTTCTGCCTCGCATTTTCCCTGGGGGGCCGTGGGGGCAGACGGGGAAATCCCCTAATCAAAGTCTCAAAAGTTTTCATCCGTGGAAGATCACGTACCTGCTCAAAGCAATAGGACTGGACTTCCTCTTTACCTGTCCATGATATATATCACTGCTGAGCGACTATAGATAACAAATATATATATATATTTGTTATCTACAGTCGCTCAGCAGAGCTACTGATAAAAGTTCTTCCCAAGCTAGCTTCAGGGAAACATTCAGACACACCCACATCCCAGCTGT
>JANHFL010007435.1:428904-447843 GCA_032468155.1 Oxyrhabdium leporinum
AGAAAGAAAGAAAGAAAGAAAGAAAGAAAGAAAGAAAGAAAGAAAGAAAGAAAGAAAGAAAGAAAGAAAGATCTATTTCTGTGGTTCTACATGCCACTTCATGAACTCATTTTTACACGACACCTTTTCTTTGTCTCCTGTTTTCCCCAAGAAATCATTGCCAAATACTGGAAGCGTAATGAAATGGCTTTTGTCATCTTGCTCCGGTGCTTTTCAACAAGCAAACTTATTACAGACTTTACACAAATGAAAAAAGATAAAAGCTATTGGAAACAAATACATCAGAATATTCCCAAAATCCTAAAATTTGAACCGAAGCCACAATATTCTTACGAGCTAAAATTCCAGAAAACATAAATGAAAAGTATCACATTTTGCAAAGATAAATGCCTGAAAGCTGCAAGAACAATTTGGCATTGTTGGAAAAAAGAAACTGCGGACACTATCGGAACATCCATTTGGGATTGTATAAGGATTTCTGCCTTGGGTAGGGGGTTGGTCTAGAAGACCTTCAAGGTCTCTTCCAGCCCTATGATTCTATGACGCATAAATTTTAAGAGACAATGTGTCGACCCTTTGAGATAGAGAAGTTTAGGAAATAGGAAATGCTAGAAGTCTTAGATTGTGGATAAGGGTATTGTAACAGAATCCTGAAAGCCTGTCACAGAACTCTCTAGGTTTCAATTTATACCTAACACAATTAAGACAGAGTTGTTCTTTTTCATACTTTCTACTTTTCTCAGAATTCAAATATATTTTCTAGAATGGCTGGGTATTCTCCTCTTCCTTCTCCGAGTCAAATCTGCATTCTACCATGCCACTACGTTACGAACATAAAGAAATAATAAAGAAATACAAAAGTAAAGAAATAATAAACACTTTTCTTGACAACATCTAGTCTGTGTCTACTTCTCCAGGTACATCAACCTGAATCTAAGCAATTGAAAGCAAAATAAATGAGTTTAATCCCAATTAAATAATCTCTGTTCTCATGGCCAATATGCGGTGGGCAAAATTCAAGTTCACAAAAGTTGTTAGCCCAAATACACCCCTCTCCATCCTCACGGGAACATCTTGCGTACAGGGCTTCTGATTAACTACAGTATAGCCAAGGTTGCAGGCAAATAGGTCTGTGGCCATTTCAACTTTGGATGAGAGCAAATGCCAAATGAATCTGTACCTCTGTGAACACTTCTGCCCACTGCATCAGATCTGGCCACAGAGCTGAGGCAATCAGATCAGCACAAAAGGGAGCAAACTCTAGGTACATTAGCTTGTCAGCTGGACAGCTGCATTAAGGGTAAGGGGAAAGAGCAAAGAACGGGGGGTGGGGGGGGAGAGAAAAGAGTTTCAGAGTGTGCATTGTCAGGCTGACCCCGGGGATGGAAGCATCTTATTTCAAGCTCCGTTCAATATTTCTCTTTTTTTTAAAAATGATGAAATAAAAAGGCAGAACACTCTGCCTTTTCAACAGAGCCCCTGCAGGTTACATGAAGCCTCACCATCACTGGCTCAATCTCTTTGCCAGGGATGCAAAAACACATTCCTTGGTAAATGGATTTCTCTTGTAAGAAAGGGTAGCATCCGCTCTTAAGGTCCTCTTAAGAGTAGTATATTGTAGTCTCTTTTCCATCCAAGACTTTCATGGATTTGTTTCTTTATTCTTGCACGCACTTGAAAATTGAGCCCTCAGTGCTAAGTATCTGTATGACTAATGAGTAGTAGAAACCAAAGGCCCGACAACTCCCGTTGGATTCCAACCTCCATCACACTGATTTCTGGCTTTTAGGAACTGGAAACCAACCAACCAGACCTGCAACGTCATTGTTTCTCAATCCAGAATTAAAAGTATCTCACAGGGGAAGGGGCATTGTGGGAAAGCAGTCAGGTTAGAACAGGTAAGGCCCAGATTTCACGCCACTGTCAATCATGACATCTCAATGGGTGAATTTGGGCTAGTAACAAACAGAGTTGTTGTTCTTAATGTGAAATGAGAGGAGCCCACCATATAAGACGGCTCGGGCATCTAGAACAGAGATGGGGAACCATGGCCACTTTGTGATTTGTGGACGTCAACTCTCAGAATTCCTGAGCCAGCCATGCTGCTCAGGAATTCTGGGAGTTGAAGTCCACAAGTCATAAAAGGACTAGAGTTCTCTATCCCTGATCTAGAAGAAAACTGGAATTTTTTTTAAAAAAAAAACAACCTAATCCAGTCTCACAATTTAAGACTAAAGTTACCAGAAGGGCTGCAATTTATGTATGATGTCTAAGGCAGCCTTGGTTTTCTCATAGTATTTAATCTTTTCTACCAATTTTACATTTGTGTATTATAATGCCGAGTGAGTTAATACTTCATCAGTGATGGACACAACAGTGTGTTCAAGGCAACATCTGCACCAAAACTTTCTGAAGTGTGTTCTGAGTCAAGGTGCATTAAACTTTGTATCAAGTGGACGTGGTATTCATTAGAAATAAAAAGCTACTGTGAGTCACAAAACAACGGGAGGGAGTGACGTTGGTGGACCATTTTCCCAGGAAAGCTGACAAATGTAAATAACAAATTTCAACCACTCTTCCAGGCAGATGATGCATCATCCCCTGCCTTTTAAATGATGGGGGAAAGTTTATAAATTGCCTTTTGCTTTACTTCGTCTCTACCCTGAGAAACATTCCAGACAGGCTTTCTTTTCTTTTCAGTTTTTAAGAATACAGAAAAAACAAATCCTATAAATAAATAAAAAGGAAATGCTGGACCAGTGAATTTGCTTTATTTTGCCTTTTTCTAAGCTTAATGTATTATCCACAGCATTTTCCTCTCAGTATCATTATTAAATATCAGGCAAGGAACTGGCAACATTTAATACAGATAGTCCTCAATGTATGACCACAATTGAGCCCAAAACGTATGTTGCTAAGTGAAAAATTGGTTAAGTGAGTTTGCTCTGTTTTATGACTTTTCTCGCCACATTTGTTAAGTGAATCACTGCAGTTCTTAAATTAGTAACCTGGTTGTTAAGTGAATCTGGTTTGCCCATTGTCTTTGCTTGTCAAAAGGTCACAAAAGGGGGATCACGTGACTCTGGGGCACTGCAACCATCATAAATATGAGGCAGTTACTGAGCATCCGAATGTAAATCACGTGACCATGGGGATGCTGCAAAGGTCATAAGTGTGAAAACTGGTCATAAGTCGCTTTTTTCAGTGCTGTTGTAACGGTCACTAAATGAACTGTTGTAAGTCCGGGACTGCCTGTATGTGCAAATTCAATTATTTTATGCCTGTGCGTTATTAAATATCTTAGCAATAAATGTTTCCATTGCCCAGGTAGCATTTTTCCTTTTTGATCCCTGTCGAGCAGTACTTGAAGTGACTATACAAGGTCAGCCAATGAGTTTTGTATTTCCTGTGATTTGAAACCAGGCCTCTCTATCCTTAATAGTCTTGTAAAGTACAGTATCTTTCCAGACAATCTTGGGCTACATGCTTGCTTCTCAACCAACTTTTGCTTTTGCAAGTGATGTTTTGTGGGAGAAAGCAGGAGGACAGCCGCTAAAGTAAAGACAGACAAAACACAGCTAGAGCCATAACAGTCACAGAGCTTCAACGGGAGCGTATGAGCAAGCACAGAGGAAATTTAAGGTCTGCAGGCATTAAAAAGCAACAACTCGTAATCACATTCTAATGAGAAAAACCACACTATAGTCAGTGTTAATCAGAAAAGAAAAAAACGTAAAATGGAATGACTGAATAGAACGGACCGCCTTGGAGGATGACATAACAGAGCTGCGTATGCGCAGGAGCACTTCAGTTAGGAACTGTGGAAATAACTGCAGCTTGCTACTGGAGTTCCATCTGCACTTTCTAACATGTAGAATGTATTGAGCGATGTCATATCGTTAAAACATTTTGTGTCATTGTGAAGACTGAAGCTGGGAGGGCGGGAAGCTAACCACCTTAGACCAGATGTTATCAAAATAGGATGCAAGGCAGAGAAACAAGGGGCAAGAAGTCTATGACCATGTAAAGACAGGAGAAAGAAACACAAATTTTAAAGAGGGCTGAAGATTGTACAGCAGCCTATTTTCATTAGGGCTTCTTGGATTTGCAATACGAGCAACTTACCTATCCAAGTTCCCAAGCAAAGGTTTATCGCTGAGCTTTGGGTGAAAATCTAAGGGGACTGTCTAAGTGTAAGCATAAAAACAAAAACTAGCTGCTCAGACGGTTTGTGAAGATTAACAGCATCACATCCTGCTATTCTGAGATGTGAAATACATGAAAACTGTAGTACATATTTAAAAGCTCTATATATTAAAAAAATGTAAAACACAGAGGCCTTCTCCTCCCCGCTGCCCATCGCTTCCTGTGATGTGGCCCCACTCATAAATTAGTCAAAGATGCAGGCAGGTAATTTGGGGATACTTCTACCTTGAGTTTTTGTTATCAATCGTAAGAGAGCAGAACAATAGGATATATCAAACCATTTGACTTCTCAGAACACATCAGAAGGAGCTTTTTCTGCTGTGTATCCTGATTTATTTATTTTTTCATACGGCCAAACAGGGCCTTCTGCTTATTTAACTAAGCCCTGATAAAGCAAAGAAGCTGCAGGGTGCAGGGAAAAACACAATTAGTTCCTAACAGATAAATTGAACTGATCCTGCTCTGATAAGCACTGTAATGCAGGAAGCTAACATCATCAGAAGTGTTTGTAGTGTCTCTCCAAGCTGCATTAAATTTCCCTTCGTGATCATCAACTATATATCATCTAGGAGCCAAAGAATAATAATTAGAGCAGTTGAAGTCAGCAGAACCTGAATGAGTTATTACAGTACCGTGGCCATCGATTGCTTAATAGCCTCTTGAAAACAGATTCTCCCTTCCAGAATGGAACCACGTTAGGAAGATACCTGCTGCTGTACTGGCAACTGCCAATACAGGTAGTCCTCGACTTACAACAGTTCATTTAGACCATTTGAAGTTACGTTTCCATCCCTATGACCGTAGCAGCCTCCCCATGGTCACGTGATTAAAATTTGGACGCTTGGCAACTGACTCATATTTATGACGACTGCAGTGTCCTGTGGTCATGTGGTCACCTTTTGCGACCTTCTGAAAAGTCCACAGGGAAGCCAGATTCATTTAACAACCATGTTACTAACTTAGCAAATGGGGCAAGAATGTTCCTAACATGGGGCAAAATTCACTAACCAACTGTCTCAGCAGCAGAAATGTTCAGTTCAATGGTGGTTGTCAGTTGAAGGCTACCTGTAGCTGGCGTCACAGTTTTCTTGTCAATCTACACTTCAATTTTCATTGCGCTGTCAACAGCCTCAGCAATTTTAGTTACGAATTTTGAGAGCCCGGTCTCAGTTTTGAAAAGGCATTGGTTTTCAATGAGTGGAAAAGGCGTAAGATCCCTGCTGCTGAAATACTTCTTTGACACAAGAGCTCAACCTCTTGAATTTTTTCCTCACAAAAAGTGCATATGGAGATTCTCAGTCATCCAGGTCGTGGTTGTCCCAAAGGTGCTTTTTCAAGAGGCAACTGAACTTTTTGGTTTTTTCTTTGAAGATATTTCAGCTGAAGAAGCTTCCTGGATGAGAAGCAAAATGTCTTCAAAGAAAAAAACCAGAAAGTCCAGTTGCCTCTTGAAAAAGCAGCTTTGGGACAAGTACATAGGAAGTTAACCCTGGAACACAAAATAGGAAAGATGCTGGGAACAAGCAAACAATAATCCTGTAAAAGAAATTAAATGTTATGCCTAACGGTATATAGCACTAAGCCAGAATTTAGTATAGTCTACAATTCTTTGAAAATATGGGGGAACACTTGGGGAGGCGGGGGGCTATTCATCTTTGTGCAAGCTAAAAGGAAGACTCTTAATAGACTATGTTTATCCTGGCTGATTATTATGAATTAAACAGGAATCGTGTTTTGCCAACTGCTAAGAAAGCCAATAACAAATCTTTTCTTTTAAATCATGTTTTGATTTAGAAACAAGAAATGTGGACAGCTAAATTAAGTTATACATAATTCTTCTTCTGACTCTCAAGCCGGAAGAGAAGGAAGTGGACAGTGCAGAAGGTTTGCAAAGAGTCATGCACCTAAACTTTTTTTTTGTTATTACGTGCAAATACAGGTAGTGAGAAAAGTCAGCTCTCGAATCTAAGAGAGACAAACTCAATAATCAAACTGTTTTGGCAAGACACTGTAGCTTTGTATTTTTGATATACATTTGATGAAATTATGATTTAAGTCTCATCAGGAGCATTTAGTCAATATATATTAATTCAAGTTACCATATTCAAGAGGAAGCTGGAGATCATCTATAAAAGATGTCTGTATGACATAACCCAGCAAAGCATACATAGAGAAACAACAAATGAAATAACATGAAATTTGACCTGTAGCATACCTGAAAGGCATTTCCCCCAGGCAGGCAAAATTTCAAGAACAAGAAATAGTATGTATCCGTATATCACTGGTGGAGTATTAAGAACATTGTTGTTGGGGCCAATATGCTGACTCTGTAAACTGCTTAGAGAAGGCTGTAAAGCACTGTAAAGTTGTATATAAGTCTCAGTGCTATTGCTATTGCTATAATTGCCTGATTCAACCCTGTTACTTCAGCGATATACAAGTCTTAAGTGCTATTGCTATTACGGCTGCGCAGTGCTAAAAGTTTCTTCTACCATTACTATTTTGTTACTGTCACACCGCAGCACTTTGGACCATTTCCTGGCAACAGGCATATTCCTAGAAGAGACCCACTTTTCAGAGCAGAGCAATTCACAAAAAGCAGATTATCCCCTTTGAGAAGTGATTCAAATATTGAAGACGCCACTGCAAAAACATTATAGGGACGGCACTAGTTCTTTGCTATTCTTTTATTTCATTTAGTTAGGTTTGACACTGGAAAGAAGTGCCTTTGCTCTGTATCAGTGGGTATGGAAAGATTTCCCCTTGTTGTGATTGTGGTGTTGATATACAAACTATTAAACATATTGTGTAAGACTGCCCACAATGTGCATTCCCTGGTTCCCTAAAACTACATGAAGCAACATCAGATGTGATCGCCTGGATAGCTGAATTGGACATCCAGTTATGAGGCCGCTGCTACACCCCCGTAGAAGTATTACTTATAATTACGTGGACTATGTATATATATATTTACTTCTCTTCTGTCATGTTATCATCATACACAACATCAATCATCATCATCATCATCATCATCATCCCTTTACTCACCTCCCCAGAGTAACTGTATTTTCCTTTCAGAATCTGCCGATACAAGCGGGTGCGATTATCATCCTCAAAAGGCATGGTCCCACTTAGCAGGATGTACGAGATCACCCCGAGGGCCCACATGTCCACAGAGTTAGTGTAAGGCTTCCTGATCAAGATCTCTGGGGCAATGTACTCCGGGGTCCCACAGGTAGTCTTCATTAAGCAGTCATCTCCTTTCTTCCGAGCGCTCGCTAGCCCGAAATCGGTGATCATGATTTTAGAGTCCATACCTGGGTGATAATAGAGCAAGTTCTCTGGCTTCAAGTCTCTATGAGTTATGCCCAACGTGTGCAAGTATTTAACCCCATCCAACACCATCTGTAGCACTCGGGTGGCATCTCTTTCTGTGAAAGAGCCTTTAGCAATAATACGATCGAACAATTCGCCTCCTGTGGCCAGTTCCATCACCATGTAGACACGCTCCTGAGTCTCAAAAACTTCGATGAGTTGGATGATGTTGGTGTGCCGCACGCGGCGTAGCACGCACAGCTCCGATTCGCATACCTCTCTCCCCTCGCGGTATTTGGTCTCTATCAACTTGATTGCATAAGGTTGCTTAGTAGCTTTGTGCTCCACTCGTACCACACGACTGAAGCTACCTCGGCCAATCAGAGCTTTGATGTCATACTTGGCTGTCACTCTGGGATCAAATTTGGCACGGTACTTTGCCACTCTGTTCTTGCGGGGCTCCTGCTGTTCCACATACGGATTGGTGTGACAAGGGGGAGAAGGAATAGCAGACTTGATGGCGTCTCCATCACCTTTGATGAAATGTTTATATATGTCAGTTTTATAACCAGTGTAGGGCTCGACCTTTTTAACCAGATCCAAATGAACATCCTTGGGAGGCTCGGGAAGGACTTTACTAGTCCCACAGCCCATCACTGAATGGTACTAGTCACCCATCAAAACGGTCTCCCAGGATAGCACCATAGCAACCATGTCTGGAACAATTCCAACCATTGCAACATCCCAAGAAGCTGAAAAGAAAAAAAGAACAGTCAGTGTGTTGGCTCAGTTATTTTTTCCTGCATCTACAGCTTAATTCAAACATCAGAAACTTTTTAGAAATATCAAAAATGATGTAGTCAGAAAATATCTGGTTTCTATGGCTAGAAAGCATTAGGGTTTCAGTGCTAATAACACCAGTCCTGAGAATTATTATGGTTAGAATTAGAGCTGGAGTTGAGGCAGCCCCTCCTCTTTATAATAGTTTAGGACAGGCCCCGAACTCTTCAGCTCATCAAACCCTTCGTGAAATTTCAAATTGTTCGTGGACCCTAAACATTATATGAGAACAATTTAATAAATACTTTAACTAATAGAATAATAATAATAGTGGATAGTCTCATCAACCCTTGGGGGTCAATATTAAACATTTTGGGGAACCCTAGTTTAGGAAGAGGATTAAATTATGTTCTACATAGAAAGGCTATTAGTTTAGAAAATTTTACTTTTTAGGTTTAACATTAATTAAAGTTTTCTGAATTTTATACACACGCAATCATACATAACAAACTTTTCAATCTTTCAAAGTAAGTTTGCCATACACATTTCAGCTATTTGCAGACAGAATCAAAACCTGGGAAACTGAAAGATAACCCCATCTTTTGAGAATGGCAGAATGAGTACAA
The DNA here is from genome assembly GCA_032468155.1 of Oxyrhabdium leporinum. Lineage (NCBI taxonomy): Eukaryota > Metazoa > Chordata > Lepidosauria > Squamata > Cyclocoridae > Oxyrhabdium > Oxyrhabdium leporinum. The sequence continues at coordinate 437,832 of JANHFL010007435.1, forward strand.
TTTTATAAGCCTATCAAAAAGAAATGCAATACAGGTAGTCCTTGACTTATGACCACAATTGGGATTGGAATTTCCATTCTTTGTGGTTAAAGGCTGAATCAGGCCCAATTTTATGACAATTTTTATAGTGGCTGTTAAGCAGATCCTGCTTCCCCAATGGGGCTTTTTGCTGAAAAATAGCAAAAAAGGTGCAAATTGGAATCACATGACTGCAGGACACTGCAACGGGTCATAAATGAGAGGTGGCTGCCAAGCGCCCAAATTGCAATCATACGACTCTGAGGATGATACAATGGTCGTAAGTACAAGTACAGGTTATAAGTCATTTTTCCCAAGGCCATTATAACTTTGAACTGTTGTTAAACAAATGGTCATTACGATATAGACTACCTGTATTCGAAAGCAAGCAAGCAGCTTTAGAAATTCAGTGTCAAAAGGTTAATACATAATCCTAAACATTTCTTTAAAGCCAAACCCTACGTACAGAACTAGAATGATCATTCAGGCTCAAGAAAGAGACAGCAATCAAATTTCGTATTGGATCGAAAAAAGGTGGGAGACTTTAGTCTAGAACATTTATGTCCTTTTCTCACTTGCTCAAGAATTCTTCAACAACTGCCTGCCAGCCAGGGCTATGCTTGATTAGCCCTGGAACCCGAATCCACCTTTGCACAACACGTTGAGCTGCGGTTACCTTATTTTATCCAATGAAACACATGTTAAAAGACTTTCACAAGACACATTTAACCACATTTAAGCTAGATCAGTATCACACGCACGGCTAAAATGTGGCATGGCGAAGAGTGTCGTACACAAGGATAGGCCTGACTTAACATCATCTCAAACGTTAATCCATAAAAAAGAAACATATTTCACCCGCAAGTTCAATTCTAAATCAGTGTTTCTCAACCTGGGCAACTCGAAGAGGTGTGGACTTCAACTCCCAGAATTCCCCCAGCCAGCAATAACAAAAGGCTTTGGTAACAGGTGATGTGAAAGGGTTTGTAAGGTTTAAAAGACCAGGCTAGATGGGGAGAAAAAAAGTGGGGAGGGGGGCCCTGCCTATTACTAAACTATAGGATTTCTATATTTAGAAATCTATATTTAGAAACAAGATTTCTAAAAGCTAAATCTAGTCTTCCCCCCCCCCACCCAGTGGGGACCTCCCCCCACCTTCCTCCTTTACTGATCTTTCCTATCCTGCCCGCTGAAGCTCTATATCTCAGCCTCCTTTCCAGATGGGTTGGGATAATACATGCCCGCTGGGAATTATGGGTCCTGGGATCTCAAACAACAACGGGAAGACCCGGGTTGGGGGGCAACCAGTTTGTCAAAACGCGGCGCTGCGTTTCCCAGACCGCTCGCTGCCTGCCCGCGTGGAAAAACTCTGCCCGCGGGAGAAGACGGCCCGCGGGAGGCCCAGATTCGCTCCCGCGGGGGGGGGAAGCGGCCGAAAACGGGCGTGGCACGAGGGACCAGGTAGAAAACAAGCGCAGGCCCCGGAGGACCGAGGCGGCCCAGACTTTCCAGCCCAGCCCCGTCGAGGCCGGGCAAAGGAGGAGGAGGAGGAGAAGCGGGGCGAGGGCCGGAACTCGCCTTGCCGTCCCGAACGGACTCACCTCAGCCCGAGGGCGCCGGGTCCAGCCCAAGCCCACAGGGGGTTCTGGCCTGGCGCTGGCGTCATGGCGTCATCAACGCGCGCGCGCTCGGGAACCCAACGTTAGGTACGATGTCGCTTTCCTCTGCTGCGATTGGACGAGCCGAGCCGGGGGCGGGACTTTCCCTGGTCCTTAGAGAGAGAGGAGAGAGAGAGAGAGAGAGAGGAAGGAACAGTTGGCGACGGTTGCTAGGGAAACTTAAGCCCCGCCTGCAGAGGGCTGTCATTCTTCTTTTTGCCCTGCCTCTCTATCTGCAAATAGTTTTCTGCATCCTTTTGACGGACGTTTGTTTAAAACGTCTTCTTGACAACCTGATTCTGCTCCCCTTTTTTAAAAAAAACCTTGCAGTTTTAGAATGAGTGGATGAACACGTTTTTTCACTGTTTTTAACATCTGTATTGTTCGTGTGACCCAGATTGTTGGGGGCAACATGCTAACACCTTAGAGAGGGCTGTAAAGCACTGAGAAGGGGTATATAAGCCTAAGTGCTACTGCTATCGCTATTGTATGGGTGCTTTATTTTGGGGAGGTATAATTTATGCTTTAATTATAAACAGTCCAGAGTCACGAATGTGAAATAGGCAGCTATTGAATGAATGAATGAATGAATGGACAAAGGTAGAAAACAAAAACAACTGTGGGGAAAACACCCTTAATTTGGATGATGTGATATTATGAAAATACCTTTTATTAGCCCAATAAATCTCTTTTTTTAAATAAAATAAAATAAAAATCAGTGGCCACACAGTCTTCATGATGGAAATCCTTCCTCTGATTTCTTTGAATTCCAATGCCCAAGTAATAGGCCTTCTTTTTTTTTCTTTTTTCTTTTACATGTAGACAAATAATGTTCTTCAAAGATCATTGGCATCAGGTTGGCTCCTGTCTTGGTTTAAATCCTTTGTTAAAATCCTACTGATTGAGAGCAAGGCTTTATTTTCCATACAGTCCAGTTTGATATCCTTCAGTTAATTGATGCAGTTATTCTTAATGGAATATAGTAAACTTTAGAGTCTCATGTGGCATCACTGGAAAAAATGTCTCTAATATACTCCAATATTCTCATGATAATTAGTAAAAAGCAGTTCATAATCCCACTGATACCATATCTTCTTAAAAAAGGCTGGGAATACTTATTGATGCTGTAGAAAGCTTTTATTGCGTGCTTTTATTAAAAAATATTTATTTCTTTATTCATCACATTTCTGCAGTGCCCATCTCTGCTAATGACTCCAGGCAGCTTATAATAAAAAGACTAGTTCCAGATTCTTTACTGCAGAACACCACTTTTTGCCAGTCTCACTTCTGCCTCCTTCAGATTAAAAAAAAAATGTTTTTGGGGGAGAGGAGGAGGAGGTGCATGTGTAAGATTATCCTTGTGGCATATTTTCCATTTTGCGTAGTGTTCTACATTTCCGTGTTAAGGTCAGATTGTGGACATCTTTATAACAAGGGTTCCCAGTGGGAATTTATTACAAGGTTTAGAATTCAGGTTCATCCACAAAGGAAATGGTGATCAACAGCGCTTTGTTGGCAGAAACTCTCTTACAGGTAGTCCTTGATTTACGACCGAAACTGAGTCTAAAATTTATGTCGCTAAGCAAGACATCTGTTAAGTGAGCTTTGCCCCATTTACAACCCCTTCTTGCCACAGTTGTTAAGTGAATCACTGCAGTGGTTAGGTTAGTAACATGGTTGTTAAGTGAATCTGGCGTCTCAGTTAACTTTGCTTGTCAAAAGGTTGCAAAAGGGGATCACGTGACCCCAGGACATTGCAATCGCCATAAATATGACTCACTTAACAGGTGTCTGAATTTTGATCACATGAGCACGAGGATGCTGCAGTGGTCATATGTGTCCTTCCATCTCAGTCCTCATCCTGATTTGTAGAAGAAAAAGAAGATTAAAACTTGAGGAATTCTAACACAAATATGGACACGATAGGTGAAATATTAAATTTGAGCTTCTCCCCAAACATAAATTAAGAACTCACGCTCCCCCACCCTCTCCCTCTTCTCTCTCTCTCTCTCTCTCTCTTCGCATAGACATAACACAGAGACATGCAGACAGACACAACCCAAATAAGGCTTCTTATAGGGTCGGTATGTATACATCAATCCTTCTAAAAAGTTTTCCAGGGCTCTTATCTTGCACAAGGGCCCACTTTCACCCACTGAAATAGCTGGATATAAAAAAAACAAAACCATCTATTTCTCAAGCTGAGCTACCAGAAATAATTATGATGGAACGTCCCATCCTATTCCTTTTTCTCCCTGGTGTCCTGCAAAAGTAGATTTTTCTGCTGTCTCATAACACAAAGGTTGAATATTGAAAGATGTTGCAGAAAATAAATTATGGAAAGTCTTAGGCTCTCGGGAGCAAATTATCTAGTAACCTCAGCAGGAGCAAGCCATCAGTAGCTCCAGGAGTATTAACTCAAGGGATTGGTAAACGATTATAAGGATATCCAAAAAGGAAAATTCAACCAAACTGGTTAATATTGCAGTAACACTTGACCGTAAGTGATTTGTATCTTGGACTTCAAATTCGGTAATAAGAATTGGAGAACCAGAGCAAAGGGACCATGATGATAATTATCCTAAAACTTCAGTTACTTTTATAGTTCTGAATTTGCTACCACTGACAGTTTCTGCTTTAGTTTGTATGTTATATACTTCAGATCCGAACCGATATCTTAAAAGACTATAATCAACAACTTATTTATGTATCACAGGCAGCCTTTTAAAAAAAAATATAGTCACAGTATGTTGACCAAGCCACAGTAGGTTGGATTCATACCATATAGCCAAATAGAAATCATGGTTTATAAAGTGCAGCAGTTGGTTACACAGAATAAACCTGGCAAACAAGAAGGCTTAATACAGCGTCTGAAATTGCCATTCTTATAAAGTCCAGCTGCTAGCTTCTCTGCCCAGAAATGAGACTCTGGGTTTACTGAGCTATCTCTTGAGATTGAGAATTTCTAGGCAGATGACAAGTATTTCAAGATTTGGAAGTCTGAAATTTTATTTAGGACTCAGAAAATTAGAAGGGACTAAATCAGTCACCTCCGGCCTCTCAATTTCAGTAGGGATGGGAAGAAAATAATTTAACAAACTGAATTTTCTGTTAGTGTTATTTAAAATACATTGAACTGAAGAAGTTTCTTGGGTGAAAACCGAAAGATCTTCAAGAAAAAAACCAAGAAAGTCCAGTTGCCTTTTGAAAAAGCACCTTTGGGACAACCATGACCAGGATGACTGAGAATCTCCAGAGACATATTCAAACTATAATATTTTCCAAATTTTATAATGCAAAAGTACTTTTTTTAAAAAGGGTACAATAGAAAAATGACTGTACAAGACTGGACAGAGGCACACAGATATTATGTTTAAAATGCATTACATTTGGGGGGAAATTACACCACTGATGTGATAAACAAGTACAGGCAGATGTTTCCCTATGTTTGAAGAAACATGCACCAAAATTAATACAGAGTTTAAAGATTCTATTTTTTAAAAATCTTACGAATGAAGGCGAATATACATGTCCCGGGATAATGTTGCAGGATCTGTGTCGGTCACCAGGATCAGAGATTTAGTTTTCTGAACTCCATGTTGGAGCCCGTCCTCCAGGATCTTTTCTCCACCATTCTGGATGGGCTCCAGCACGAGTCCGAAAGCTCAGAAGACTAAACCTCTTGTCCGACTTATCTGACTCAGATTGGTTCCTGTAAAGAAAAAAATAAATAAAACTTACATTGGATGATGTGAACTTGATATATGTGCAAATATGAGAAACTGACATTCATTTGTTTATCTGATGCTAGAGGATAGCTAAATTAGAAAGCATTCCAACATTCCAAGTATAATTTGTAATTCACTGTAATTAGGAGAGAACACTCCTGGCCTTCAGCTTTTTACTGTGTTAACTAACTGCTGTCACACAGCTGCCCAGAATAGGTTCCCCATCTGGTGCCTAATCTCTGAATAATAGCCATCGCAAGGCCTCTCTCTCCTTCCCACAACTACCAATTCTGAATCCTCTTCCTTTATCCTCCCCCCTCCCCCCCTTACCCTCCACAATCCTTTCCAGTTGGGAAAGAGGTTGTCCCCTAGTGAAGAGACAAGGGGACAGAGAAAGGGATAATGTCTACAAAGCATTTAATCTTCTGCCTAAGCAGCAATAGAGAGCAAATTAGGATCAACTCCAATTAATTTGCCTTGATGGGCAAAATCTGGAATGGAGCCATTTCTAAGAATTAAGAAAAAGGCAGAGAGGATAAAGTAGGTCACTGGAGATTTGATTTGATTTTTTTTTTTTTATGGCCCAGGAAGGGGGTTCATTTCTGTAGCATCTACACGATGCTCTTAAGAGGCCTGTTTTTCTGGACCAAGTTGAATTATTTGTTCACCAAGCAATACTAGCTTTGAGAGAGCTGGAAGAAAGGAAGACAATCTTTGCTTACTACAGAATGGGTTTAAGTAAGAACAGTTGGAAGGAATAAATATAAATGGGCAATAGGAAAACGGGATACATGGTAGGACTATGCCTGCATTCCCTTGGATCTGGGACTACAAGAGGCCCTTTTCCCAAAGAGATTTCAAGAGCACTTTGCAAATAAGCATCCTTTTCCCCTGTGGGTTTGCCAGAAGATATCAAAAAGGGGAAGAAAGGGTTCTAGAGAGATAACGAGTGTCTCCATCTATGCAAGAGAGGAGAATTTTGGAAAACATTAGCAGGTTTTGATAGATTATTAGTCTTCCAGTGAGGAATCTGTCTATCACACCATTTATCATGAAGATCAAATCAGAAATTTAAACGTACAAAATTTGGCTTATTCACGGTTCCAAATATATCAAATTCTGCATTCACTGCAGTTCCAACAGTTAGGGCATAAGAAACTAGAGAAAAAGGTTTAGTGCTGTCGTTTTCTTGATTTGGATTCATGTAGTTTTGTTTCAGGAGCCTTGGTGACTCCTGCTGCTATGAGAAGTTGTAAATTGCCTAGAGCTATGAAGAAGATGGCAGGGCGATGGTTGCTGTTGTGTACATGAAGGTGTTAACAACATCAGCCATGAGTAAATAAGTCTCAGCATCTCGGACAGTTTCCTATTGGAGCCTTATTTATATTCCTGTTCCACCCGCTTGGCCCCTTCCAAACGTCATATGGAAAACATATTTTGGAGATGCTGACTTTGTGCATTGTAGACATCCAGTCAAGTGTGTTTTTAATAAACAATGGTTAAACAAAATACAGCTTAGGGTGATGAGCATATACTTGGTGTAAGGCTTGCCTTACTTTCTCATCTCTGTGCTCCTAAAGTTGCCCTCTCCAAACTTTCTGCAGATGATTTGAGGGGAGCAGCTGCGTATTTGTTGCAGCACAGTCATGTCTTCAGGTTGTGTACTTGGCATTCATTATCCAAGCGTACATTTGGACCTTTTGTTGTGATTTAATTAAGCCCTGTCAGACCTAGGCTCTGTTATCCATACCGCATAATAGCCTCTCAAATCCTCCTGCTTTCTACACAGCACATTCTGGGTATATCAATATACAGCTGGGCCCAAATGAAATAAAACTAGAATAGCTAACATGAGAGCTCTCAGATCACTAGTCAATAACATCTGATGGGAATTCAGAGGGAGCAACCAGAAAAAAAAGCTATGAGTAGGCAGCGGAAAGGATTGTCATGACTCCAGATAAGAGTATGTTTGTCTAGGCAACAAGGGCATCAACATCAGCTGAACTTTTGCTTCAATTTCATACCAGGCTTTAGGAAGCACAACAATAGTTGATCACCATCTTCCTTTTTCTCTTTCTGGTTACTCAAAATTCCATCCACGTGATCCTACAGCCCAAAGATGCTGCATCCAATACACTGTCAAGAATTCCAACCTGTCAGGTTCTTATAATATTTTGCACTTGGATAATGCTTCAGAAACATATTGCTTCCAAAAAATGTATCTGATACTAATAAGGGGTGAATTGAAACCATTATGGGTTGTTGTGTGCATATATCAAGGGATCTGATGCCACGGCAATGCCTGGCAGGAGTTTGGGATAGTCAGCAGAATGAGATGAACAGAGCCTCAACTGCCACTGAATTAGTTTTATGCCCATTGAAGAGACTGACATGCTAAAAGTGGGAAGAGCATTGCAATCTAAAATCATCTTCAAATGTGGTGGAATCTAGAGCTGAGTTGAGGGAATGTAGGAGAAGGAATGGTAGAATCTGGGGGGTGGAGTCTAAAGAGAAATCAGCCTAGAATCTCTACATAGCCACAAATAGACTAAAACTAAGTCCAACCGCCTTAAATTCTGTTAGATTCCTGTGCATTATATAAACTATAAATCATGTGATTCTGATTCTTCACTCCTGGTCGGCTAGCCTTGAATTGCTGATGAGGAGGAAGCAGCTGAAAGGAGATAGTGTTTGTGTAGTAGTTCTGTAGCGAGTACATTAATCTAGTTAAGATTCCAATCAATAGGTGAGTGGCAATAAATACCACTCTGATCAGCTCCTTGTGTTGTTGCTTGCACCTGACAAATTGCATTAATACAAAGTAATAGTACTTCTTCCAAGCGTGCAGGATTACAGATGAAATTTTACATTACTAAAGAAAGGTTTCCAACCTTTTGATTGGGCACATCGGTTAATTTGAAAGGATGCAGTGGGTACTCTCACAAAATGGCTGCAACAGGGCATCCTGGCTGTTCATGAGGTATCTGCTTCATTGGAGACAAGCCAATAGGATTTTATTTTTTTTTAAACGGAGGAAGGAGGTAGATTTTCAAAGAAAACACCAAACTGCAATTGCTGATATTATTTTATAAGAACGTAAGTCTCATGTGGGACATAAAGACATTATTGGGAATAAAGTTGTGCTTGAAGCTGGTGCTTTTTGGTTTTCTTATTTTAAATTAATTTTCATTTTGGAAAGTAAAATGGAGCTTGGATCTAGATAGGCACAAAGGAAGGTGTTATAAAGCACAACATTTCAGACCCCAATATTCTATATACAGTAATTAGCTCTTATTTCCTTTCCTGCCACTGAATTCTTCCCCAACTTTGCACGGATTTTCTGTTATTATGGTGACTGTCTTAACATCATCCTGGATATGTTTTCCTTCCTTTCCCCCCCCCCCCTTTCTTTCATGATGTGTAAATGCCAGGCTGGCCCATCTACTTCTCCTTCCTGAAGAAGAGCCTGGGACATGTTTTCTCTGAGTTCCTTCATCAAAATGCCAATGTCAACAACCGTTCAAACCAGCCTGAAAGCCACATTAGGAGGATTGACTGATCACATCAGTTGTTAATTCACATGAAACAATCGTCAGAACATCTTAAATTGGTACATACATCGAGGAACTTTTCAGTGGGATTGTTGTATCCTCTGATGTTCACCCATATTTGCAGCTTAGCTGAATCCTGCAGGGATGGCAGATTAATTCACTCTTAAACACCGGATTGTCAGCAGTGTATGTGAAGAACAGGCAGATTATCTGGTCTGCAGGCTTCCTTTAAAACACTGGAGCTGCTCTATTTTCAGAGGACAAGGCCTAAGTCATTTTTCCATGGCTCCAAAAAGACATCTGTTTTAAAAACTTTCAGTGGGATAGTTTAAACTGGGCCAGTTTACAATGAGCACATTTTAACACTAACACTATTGTTAATAAGAATACCTGAATACACATGTAGCATGTGTGCAGAAACTGAAAACAAAAGGCGAATAAAAATATTGTATGCCTGGTGTATATCAGGGGTCTCTAACGCCTGAGCCACCGCCCGGTACCAGGCCGCAGCCTGTCGGGAGCCAGGCCGTGCAAGCGGCGGGCGAGCGAGCAAGCGCACGAAACTCCACTTGTGGAAATGAAGTTGTGTACGCCTGCTGCCTGCACGGAAGCATCCCCTCTCCCAGCCCTCCACCACCGCCAGCCGGTCCACAGAGCCAGATAAGGACCATTGGTGTATATCCATGATCCACCCGCATGTGGCCGTTTGTATCATCTGGGCAGAAAACCCCTCTCAACAGAATGAGCAAAGGAGGATCTCAAATGCACGGAGGGTGGTGTGCTGTATTGTGATGCCAGGCGTAGAATAAAGATAGGCCTCGACATACATCTAGATGGATCGTGACAGACTTGAACGCCGGGCCCTATCGAACAAAATGAAATTCAATGTAGAGAAAAGGAAAGTCTTACACTTAGGCAAGAAAAACCGAAAGTACACATATAGTTTTGAAACCAGGCTTAATAGCAGTAACTGTGAGAGGGATCTTGGAGTCTTAGTGGACAACCAGCTAAATAGGAGCCAGCCGTGTGCAGCGGCAGCCAAAAAAGCCAATGCAAT
>JANHFL010007435.1:447943-462303 GCA_032468155.1 Oxyrhabdium leporinum
AGTCGACCTGGAGCCTGGTGAGATTCGAACTGCCAAATTGCAGGCAGCCGGCAGTCAGCAGAAGTAGCCTGCAGTACTGCGTTCTTTGTTCTTCCTAGCTCCTAAAGTAATACAAGAACCAACAGGTGAGAACGATGACTTTTGGAGGAAGAAATACTGGACTGATGCGGGCACCCCGAGAAGCAGGGCAGACAATTGCAGCAAAGAATGAAGAGCCAACGAGTAGACCGACTTTTTGAAACCTCTCAAGACAAAGACAGGACACCAGATAATGTGTTTTAAGCAGTTGCTTAAAACTGCCACATGAGAAAATGGTCCCCAGTGGGTCTTGAGCACCAAGGGACCACGGGAATAGACATCTTGCTGGCGACTGAATTTGTGGCCTTTGAAAGGACACATGGTTTGCCAAACTTCCTTTTCTGATCATGTTTGAAAATTGCTCGTTAACTACTTTTATGCTGTTAGTCTGAAAAGTCGGAAAACCGTCGGTGAACTTTTTTTCCTTCGGTGTTAATAAAGCAAATGTTTAACCTTACATTAAATTTTTAAAAAATTAAATTGGAACTAAATAGCAAAAAGCTAAGTAAGCCTTTGATCCTAGAAAATTATAAGCAGATTAAGGGCCCAGATAAACTTGGAAAAAGATTTTGGAATTAATTGTACAGAATTTTATTCCTGCGGGAAATAGATTCGTTTGGACTTTTGCAAGACAAAATAAAGACAGAAATAGTCCTTGATTTATTTATGATTTATGTTGGGACCAGAATTTCAGTCGTAAGTCGCTATGGTAGTAAGTCAAGATGGTAGTAAGTCGAGTCAGATCTGATTTTATAACAATTTTTATGGTGGTCATTAAGCAAATTTATTTATTTGTTGAATTTATTAAAAAAAAAACTTACAGTCATTAAGTAAATCCAGTTTCCCCAACAAGTGTTTTTTGCCAAAAATTGGCAAAAAAAAAAAGTTGCAATCCTGACTGCATGACCACAGGATCCTGCACCCGGTCGTAAAGGAGAGTCAGTAGCCAAGTCCCTGAATTGTGATCATGTGACCATGGGATTGGTGCAGTAGTCATAAATGCAGGTCGTAGGTCATCTTTTCTGAACCCATCGTAATTTTGAACCATTGTTAAACAAAGTCATAAGCGAAGGACAACCTACGGGCTATTTTAAAAATTGGATATTAAGAGGGAATTAAGAATTTTAGTTTAAGGGAGAAAATTATGTTGTTCAAACAAAGGTTAGACAATTATTTATCCAGGATGATACGGGGATTCTTGAATTGGACTAAAAGACTTTCATGTCGGGTGCAAGAAGTCAGGAACAAGGAGCTAGAATAGAATTCAAAAGTACTACAAGTTTATTTCATTCTACTTATCTGTCGCCAATTCGCCTCGAATGTTACTATTTCACATTCTTTTGTATAGGTAGCATGAAATAAACTTGTACTTTTGAATTCTCAATGGACTTTAAGGGGAGTTGGACTTAGGTCTCCTAAGGGGGGCAGAGACTCCAAACTTATGACGTGTTTGACACCGCCTGCTCATCTCCTACATCTCAAAGCCCATTCCTACCCTACAATTCTGTGATGTTATGAAATCAAAATACATCTCTTCATAAAAACATTCCTGAGACCTGGAAGCTGCTGCTTCTCCTTGAGTTTGGTGAAGCAACAGGTAAGCCGGTTCATCAGAATTAGATGCCGTATTAAGCATTCTCCCAATTTATATTTTGCATTTCAAACATCACCCTTTTCATCGGAAGATAAATGCCAGCCGTCATTTTGATTCAGTTCTTGAATACTCTCTGACGATGTTCCCTGCTGAGTTCCAATTTAGAAGGAGGAGGCAGGTTTTTTAAAAAGATTTTCTTGAAAGTTTTCTAGCAGCACTCTGTAATTTCTAAAATGTCAAACATGAATATTCTGAAAGAAAGTGATTAGCAATATGGTTTTATCAACCCATCTCTTTTTCATGACCACCACTAATGCAAAACAAAAACCTCCTACCCTACTTATATCCATCTTCTCCCCAATTTCAATTTGACTATAACAGATCACGGAGAAGAAATTTTAAGGTGCCAGAAATGTCAAGTTTCTTTTTTTTTCAAAAATGTGATTAAATGTGACTTGAATTAAGCATTTTTGAGGGTGGGGGTGGGGGAGAGAAAGAAAACAAGATAGATGAAAGAAAAAAGGAGGCAAAAAAATTCAGAAAGATAAAACATGAAGCGAACAGAGAATTTACAAGCAGCAGAGAACTAGGCTAGAGTTTTCAACATTTGTTGCTGGGTTTTAAATAATTAAATACAATTTTAAAAACTAAAAATCATCGTCAAAATCCAAGTAATATACTAATATCAACTGCAGTACAGGTAGTCCTCGCTTAATGGCCACAATAGAGGCCAGCAAAGCTATTGCTCAACAACGTGGACATTAAGCGAGACATCACATGACCATAACCTGTGATTTGTGGTGCCTTCCTATTGGTTGATCGATGTGTTGATGGCCGGCGATTGGCTGCTGTGCTGCCAAGTTCTCGGCTCCTAAGCAGCTGGTGGTAAATCAGCATTCCTGTTGACTGAGGAGGGGCCCTTTTCCAAGGCTTCAATCCCTTCCCTGGCTATCTTACCTGTTTGTTTACCTGCTGAGGACTCGGCAACCCAAGGAAACAACAGCCAACGACTTAGTCGCCGCCCATCAATACCCCAATCAACAGCTAGGGGACCACACAGAATCAGGCACCACATAAATACTATGTATGGGAATAACCCAAAGCACGCATTCCGGTGCAGAGAAGTTCCCCGAGGATGGGCTCCAGTATGGGCCCCAAAGCTTGGAAGATGAAACCTCTGGTCTTGGGGACTGACTCTCTAAACCGCTTAGACAGGGCGGTAAAGCAGGGTGTAAGATATCTGATATATGTAACAGCTGTGAGCTGCGCTGGGTACCAATATGTTAGTGGGTGCAATTCAAAGTGATGGTGATCACCTTTAAAGTCCTTCATGGCTTGGGGCTGGGTTGCCTCACCTAGAATAAGACCACACCTAGAATACTGCATCCAGTTTTGGTCGCTATAACACTATAAAAAAGATGTTGAGGCTCTAGAAAAAGTGCAGAGAAGAGCAACCAGGATGATGAGGGGACTGGAGACTAAAACATATGAAGAACGGTTACAGGAACGGGGCTTGGCTAGTCTAATGAAGAGAAGGACCGGGGAGACATGATAGCAATGTCCCAATATTTGAAGGGCTGCCCCGGAGAGGAGGGGGTCAAGCTCTTTTCTAAAGCATCTGTAGGCCAGAATAATGGATGGAAACTGACCAAGGAGAGACTCAACCTGGAAATAAGGAGGAATTTTCTGAAAGTGAGAACAATCAACCAATGGAACAACAATTCTTTAATGATTATTCGAAGTTACAACAGCACTGATTTATGACTGGTCCTTGCTCTTACCACTAACACACAAGTATCTCCAAGACCACAGGATCAAAATGGGGTGCTTGGTAACTGGCTTGTATTTACAACAGTTGCCGCATCCTGAGATCACGTGATCTTCCCATCCGGCTTCCGGCAAGCAACATCAATCGGGGAGGCCAGATTCACTTAATGACTGTGTGTTTCACTTAGCCACTTCAATGAGGCCATAGAATCGGCACAGCTCATTTCACGGTAGCCTGGCTTAACCACAAAAATTCTGGTCTCAGCTGTGGTCATAAGTCACTGCCTTACATGCTTCCACTTAAGGACGGGGCTAGCTGAAAGAAACACACAAACACACACACACACACACACACACACACACATATATATGCAGAGAGACAACGTGGAGCTGCCAGGCTCTGAAACTACTTTGTGACTATCAGCGAAGAAAGCCTGCATCTCCCTTGCTTGTCCCAGCACACCTGATTCTATAATAAGGTCTAACAAGGAAGAGAGTCCTTCTCCCCGAAGCGTGCCAGCACACAGAGCAAGAGATGGAAATAAGCAAGCTTTGAGCTCTCTGGAGGCCTCCGGCTCTTGTTTGTGCTTTCAGCAAACACTGAGCTCACGGCCTCCAGAGAGATCGGATTGCAAGTCCATATTTCTCACACATTCGGACCCAAAGACAGAAGACAGCCAAGCATTCATGGACAGCTTGCCAGGCAATCAAATAACATGAAACCCCCTCATGCCTAACCTGGATGCTGACACTGCATCTGACCTCTCACTTGGGTGTTTCAGGGACCGCCGGTGTGGTTCTACAGGTCTACACAAAGTACAGCATGAATACGATTGCAGGGATCACTTTTTTTTACACTGGACTTTGCTCTGCTAGGGTTGCAAATATTTTGCACCAGCGGCACAGGTGTTGTGCCACTGGTAGTCCAACTGTCTTTATGTGTGGTTTCCATAAGTAGAAGGGAGAAGAACTCTACCTAAGCCTGCTTAGAAGAAGGCAAGTGTCTTGCATTTGTCCCTATAGCAGGGGTCTCCAAATTTGACGACTGTAAAACTTCTGGACTTCAACTTCAAGAATTCTGGGAGTTGAAGTCCACAAGTCTTAAAGTTGCCAAGTTTGGAGAGCCCTATAGGATGAACTACGTAGGATGAACTATAAGGAGATGCCTCTTAGCCCAAATTACCATGGAGAAAGAATTAACATCCCAAGGATGCAGAAGAAGCCATTTCTGTAAATTTAGACACTACTCATAACAACATAGCAATATTTTAATTGCTCGGATTGTTGCAATAATAGAAGCAGTAGTAAATGGCCTGGGTTGTTTTCCAGTGAGTGGATGAATTTTTGGAGAGAATCAGCTGATTCCCAAGTCAGGTTCCATTCGCAAGCCCTCTGTATTGATTACTTTTCCAGTTTTGTATCCAAAGAAAGCAAACTTTACGATTAAGAAACAGAATGAAAAAAATAGGCATTGCAAATACTTTCTCCCTACTCCATTATAACCTCACAACCAAGTTGATGAGGCTTGCTCCTAAGATCACAACAATACCTGGTTATATGCTCCATCTAATTCAGGTGTTTACATCTGAACGCATCAATAAATTTTGCAATATTCTACTGGGAGAAATGTTGCCATCCATTTATAAAGGGAAACATTCTGTAAATAAGATCTACCTTCAAGCTGAGACAGAATTAAGCAGGTATCCTGAGCAATAAAAAGAGAAAAATGTGTTCAACTCTGTTTGATTATTTCCCCAAGGCCCTTGATGCCCTCCAAACTAACTCATCATCAGTGACAATAAAATTTGAAATTCTTGTTATAAAGGATGGCAAACTACAACAGCAACAAAAAAACCGCACACCCAGAAGGTGCTTGGAAATGAGCAGCATGGCTGCAGACCAAAGGCATGGATTTAATTGGACTAAGACAGGTGTTAAGGTTTTAAGCAAATAGGGAGATTAATTAAATTATGGAAGGGAGCAATGGCAGCACCAGGCAAGAAACTAAGCCAAACTGTTAATACCCGGGGTGGGGAGGAAAGACTCTGCGAGTTAACTTTTGCCCTCCCTTGCAAATCAGTGCTAGAATGCATTCTTCGTGCCCTGCATTACCAGAGTAGAAGGGGGTAAGGACCTTTTAAAAGAAATTGAGCACAGATGTTCCTCTGCTGTGTCTCCCAGCCCTGCATAATGCATGGGTGAGTAGGTTCTGCAGAAGCTGCTTTCTCTCCCTTCACTTCTGACCGTAAATGACTGATGGGAGGTGCAGCTTAAGACCTTCTGGAAGTCTACTCTTCTCATTCTTACAGTTCAGAAAGCTGTATAAGCTAGACTTATATACTGCTCCATAGTACTTTACAGCACTCTCTGGATGGTTTAGAACATGAGCATATTGCCTCCAATAATCTGGGTCCACCTTGGAAGCATGAAAGGCTGAGTCAACCCTGAGTCCCGTCAGGATCAAACTCCAGGCTGTGGGAAGAGTTAGCCTTCAATACTGCATTCTAATCACTGCACCCACCAGGGCCTAGGGAGCTATTTGTAAATAATGTAGACCGTGATGGGCTTGTTCTGGCACTAGATGGACTCACAGTGAAGCAACTTCCCATGCAACTTATCTGAGATGCACTTTCCTTCTTTCTCCAGGATCTACCAACTAAGGATACTGACTACATGTTGCATTCCTCCCTTAAAGTTCTTCCTCCAATCCAAAGTCTTTTTTTTTTTGTGTTGCAAACCTTGGACTTCCTCCAAGATTGCTGATATCTCCCCGTGTTTGAATGATGCAGTTTTGGTTATAGGTACAACATTGAGACCATGAAATTGGAAACAGATCCCCTGTTCTTACATTATTATTATTATTTTTGCTGGCTTGCTTTCTTCATGACCAACTATGTCAAGAGCAAAAGAGAGAAAGCGAACTATGACCGTGGGTTTCAAACATTTCTAATGTTTGAAAAATGCATTTTTTTTTGTAAACTGTAAACTAAGCAAAAAGAAGATTTGCATTGTGGTGCACAAAGTGAAGTGTATGAAGTGTTGTGCGCAGCCCGGGGTAAGACAGAAGAAATGCAAAAATGCCTTTTAATAGAAATATAGACGCACATTTAAACAGCAGATATGAATGGACAAGAGCTGAGGATTTATCTCTAATCCAACAAGCAGTGACAAGACATGGAAGTGTCTTTCTAATAAAGACAGGTCGTGCTGGCAAGATATATTTGTATCTGCTCTTCCAAAAACGATTTTTTGCCAACAAAACAGTTAAGACCATCCCATTTCACCCATATCTTCATATTACCTCATGTCAATAAGGAAACAGAGAATGCAGAATGCTCAGAATTAGGCTTGCAAACAGCAGTTGATACAAATATTACATGCACCCTCTCATTGGTAGCAAGATCAAGGGACAAGCTATGCAGTCATCAACCATATAAGTGAGGCTCCCTGCTAGCTATGTCCAGTGGGGAGAGAAGAGGTCTGAAAAAAAATATTTTTTAAAAAAAATATGCACAAACACACACAGCACTGGATTCATTTTGCCTTCATGGTGGCCAAAAATTGGAGAACCCAATGGGAAACATAAAAGTATCAAGTGGGTAGAAATAAAATAATTGCTTTCCACCCAAAAAAAGAAGAAACTACAGATGATGTCTTCTTGAACAGATGAACTGGGAAAGCTATAAAATAAAGTAGCCACCAAACCAATGTCAGTGCACACATAATGACTAGCACACACATGTGGTCTCACCTGGCCCAGGTTGTCTCTCCTAATGAGATGCTGCCAAGAACATGGACACAAAGACTGTGAGACACCGGAACACATTTGAGCACCTTTGAGAAAAGTTCTCTAGTGCAGGTCTCTTGAGTAGGTTATGGTTCAGTGAGTCGACACCTGCTTGGCAAGGAGAATTCTCTGGAATTGATCCCTACTCTTTCGAGGGAAAGCTGGGGAAGCTTTGCCTTCCGCCAATCCATACAGACATGACAAAGGGAGAGGGCCTCATAGTCTGACTCAATATGCAGTCCAGGGTGAAGGAGAAGAGGGAGAGAAACACGAAGCAGAGAAGGTAGAAGGACAAGACCAGACAGAGACCTGGGATAGGAACCTGCAACTCGTGGTATGTGCCAGCTTGTATGATTAATATGTGTAAGGAAAGAAGGCGCACCTTTAGCACATTCAAAGGTTGTGCTTCATGCCATCTAGGTTCAAGATCAGTATCTGGAGGCTGTGGAGTCTGGATGGGGAGGAACAGATTTAGGCTCAACCTTTGTGAGATGAAGTGACTATGGATTTTGAGACTTCCCAATTCCAGAGCTTTTCCATTTCTGCTTTCTGTATGGGATGCCTGATTTGGGGAACCTCTCAAACCCAACAACTCCTGCTTAGAGAGCAGGAGGCAGCCATGGCTTGGGGTTCTTTTGCACATTCATTTGTGCAACAATTGCAACCGATCCTGAATTGGGAGGCCCTATTCATGGCCATGCCTTGGCTACCTCCTGTCTGGATTTCTGCAATGCAACCCACATGGTACTGCTCTTGAAGATCACTTAGAAGCCATAACTGGTCCAGAGTGCAGCGGTGGCTACGGTTGTGAATGTAGAGTATATTCTCAACTGACACCTCTACTTTGTGAGCTGTATTGGTTGCCAGTGACCTTCTAGGTACAGTTGAAAGTGGTGGGTATCTCTTTTACAGATCTTCATGGTACAAGGCCTGATTTTTGTGAGATCACCTGTCTCCAATTATTTTGGCATCTCCAGTAAGATTGAATAGGGCTGGCATGCTCCAATTCCCATCTCTTAAGCAATGACGTCTTATGGATGTCATTGCTTCACTGTTATTGCACTTGCCCTATGGAATAGTATTCCTCCAAGATCTGGCTCACCCTCCCAGCTTTGGTAAGGCTTTGAAGACTCCCCCCTCCAGACAATGGGTCAGGAGGTCTTCTGGACCTGTCCAGGTTGGTTATGCTTAGTTATTATATTGCCTCTAGTGTAATTTGTTTTGCATTTGATTACATTTTTATAGTGTTGTTTTGATTGTGTGCTGCCTTGAGTTGTATGTTGAGAGAATAAATTGACTAAATACATACACCTGATATGATTTTACCTAAACAGGTTCCAGGCAGGTAAGCCCCATAGCCTCCTGTCCTCTTACATAACACACCAGGCATTGCCATCCACCCCTAAGCTTGACAATATTTCTTAGAAAGAAGCAGAACAAGGTCCCAAGTCCATACCATGGTGGACAATAGAGGAGGAAGGGCCTCTCCACTGCTCCTAGACTAAGCAAAGGGTACCAGAGCTATGAGAGCTACAAGAGTCAATCTACCCATGAGGCTGGGCCAGAGAAGGGAAGCTGCCCCCCTCAAAGTCTCTTGATTGGTCTCATCTACATGTAAAGCCTTCCCATCACCAGCCAGCTGGGCCCGTGAGCTGCACAGGTCATGTAGATTGCCTTGGAACTGGATCTTTCGGGATTCTTGTCGAAGGGACTCCCAGATGTTGGCTGCCTCTTCAGGACAATTGGACAAAACCTTGGTGGCACAGGTGTGGAAGTCATCCCAGGACCTGTAGGGAGAGCAGACTCAGTGAAGATTAAGCTCAATTTATGCTAAAACAATGGAGAACAAAGTGGGAGCATGATTCTATTTGTATGGGTTAATGGTTACATGACATTCCCTTCTATTTTAGTTGGGTTTTGTTCAAGAAGGCGGCTGGTGTTAGTAACAGCCTTGGCTATGTGACTACAAGCATAAGAAGATAGCATTGACAAAGGTCACAAAGGGAAGACGAGTACAAAGAATCAATTGTATTAGTGTAACTGTGGTGCAAAGTGGCTGTAGATCAGGACCAGCCCTCTAAAATTCAACTCACAGGACATTTCCTGTATTTCATTCTAGTGTTCTGATCTGATCTTTGTGGATGTATTAAGACTGCACTGGAGGACATGAAGTATTATGCTTCCTCAGAACTTTCATCATCCTAATTACGAAGAGGTAATTCCTACAAATACACACACCTCTCTCCTGCAACCAACTATTGGAGGAGTGTTGTAGGATTTGTATGAATGTGTGTTAACACAAGAGCAATTTGCAGATGCCCCACCTGCTCCCCTCATTAAAAACCCTCAAAAGGCCAAAAATGGGTCAAAGGTTACAACACCATCAAATGGCCCCACATGTCCACCTTTGAAATTCAGATGACGAGTTATGGATCTTAATCTTCAAATTAACCTAAGCAAGATCGACGTCAATGTTGCATTAGATGAACATTATCAGTAGGACTGCTGATGGAAAACACACTTCGGGTAAATCCATACAGGACCTGGGATAGATCATACAGGGTCACATGAAAACTCAAAGAAAGCACGTCTGCATTCAAGGAGCAATATAATCCAACACTCCCTTGAAAGTGGCTGATCTGGTGCACATATTATATTAGTTGTTGTTTCCTTAAATTTGCCTGGTAGACTAAGTATTATGCAAAGAGTTTTAGGCTGGGTTCTCAAATCATGCTTAGCCACAACACAATTTGCTTAGTTTTGTACTAACTCATCCTTTGCAGTTTGCAATCTATGGTTAATGGCTTTGCAATGTAGCTAGTCAAGGCTTATTCAACAAATAACAAACCTTCACTTGGGCAATATTTTAACCCAATCTTATCAACGGGTCTTTAAGAGGTGGATGAGTGTAAACTGAACATTGCAGTTCTAGGGCCTAGATAGTCCTGAAGTTCAACCTTTGGAAGGCACTGATACCTTCCTTAGACTTATGAATGACCTTTGGGTTCATTGCTGGGAAGAGGGGTTTGTTTGAGCTCGTTCTCAAAACTGGTGTTCCTATTTTTAAAGTTCTGCACTGAAATATCAGACTTGGGAAAGCTGGAGTCAGCAATACCAATTCAGATGGATGAATAGCTCAAGGAATCTACTCGCAAGCTTCTGAGACAGCTCCACAATCACTTTACTGTTGATGGGTACCTGAAATGATGAATGAAATGCACTCACCTACAGATGGTGTTCAACTCCTCTTGATCCTGGATGGTGTCATCCTCTGTATCCTTCTGAACATTTTGAGCCATGCTGTCTCCAAGGCTAACCAGGCACTCTGCAAACCCCTTATAGATGGTGTTGCACTTCCAGCCAGCTGCATTCACTGGCTGCCCTGCTAGCACTGCAATGAAGTTGAAATTGAGATGTTCAGATTGTGTTATCTTCAATAGCAACTTGATAGATGTGTAGGACTATAATTTCCATAATTTCTGGGAAGCATGCAGGATGGGGGGATGGAATCATAGTTAAACTTTCCTGGACTGTGTCTAACTTTTAGAGGATAGCATTCATCAAATAGCCAGCAGAGCAGCAGAGTGGCAAGTTGAAAACTTAGAGACCAAACATCTCATAAAATTAAAAAGTATATTTTGGGATAGCTTCAAAAGCTATTGCTATTCAAGAATTCTAAAGTATACTGAAGCACTTTCATCTTTCTCTAAATCTCAGTACTGGAGATAAATTTAGGCTGGTACAAAGCTCTGTATTTTTAGCTAAGTTAATACAACATTGAGGGATCATTGCCTAAAGGTGAAGCACATACTTCATGTAGAAAGGGTACTTGTTTCACCCCTGGCATCTTTCTACTGAAATGTTTAAGCATTGGGTAATGGAAATGAGTATTCCAAAAATTATAAGGCAATTTTCTGTATTTCCTGAAGAGCATTTGTAAGGGGCAATCCAATTCTGATGAAATAAGCTGTACTGGGGGCCAGAAAAGAAGCAGTTAACTGTATGTTCTGTATTTCTTTAGTTTATATATTTGCATATACAGCTAGGCTTGATTTCTGAACAACTGAGAATAGCACTCTGAGACTGTTTGATATGGCTGCTTATTTAATAGTGTTTAAAATTTAGGAAGCTGGTTTTGACATATGGAGAACCAGTTTTTAAGATTCTAGGTTAGAATCTTCTCTGCAATTTTATTTACTTTTGTATTTTATAATATTTTATAACCTAATAAAAAATGTTTGACTAGAAAAATGCTAGGCTCAAAACCAGTGAGTTTTAGTCCTCCCAGGGGTAGAAAGCCAGCTAAGTTACTTTGGGCCAGTCACTCTCTCTCAGTCCTACAAAACAGGCAATAGCAAGCCACTTCTGAAAAGTTTACAAGAAAACTGGCAAGGACTAGTTCAGTCAGTCATCAGAAGTCAGAATTAACTCAAAAGGCATTTAAAAATGTTTGATGTATAAAACCCTTATTGGCTCAGCTGGGTGTAAGCTGGATATAAGCAAGCATTCGCCAGAACTTCTGTTACCCAAGACACTAAAAGCTAGAATGCAAGAAGGTGATTTTAAAAGAGAAAGAAAAGTAGGACTTCAGAACTCTGGACAGTTCCTAGAAAGCTCTGCAAAAGGCTGCCTTTGAGCTTAAATACCAAGGACAACTTTTCAACAATAAAAGTTAAACTACCCAGGAGTAATGTGAATTCCCAAATCGTGAACAAGATGCAGTGACTGAATTCACACATCATACAAAGCCTGATATTCAAGCTATCAAAACTGGGTCTGCACGATGCCCTAATCACAATATGGTTTAACCTTATGTGGAAATTTAATCAAAGTAGGATACCCAACATTTTTGGCAGAATTCATTTGTTTTGTTGCTTTGAACCTGTCCCATCTCTGAAATGCACCCTCAATAAAATAAAGGAGCCCTTAGACGGGGAGAGCGAAAGCGCCCATTTTCAGACTAGAAGCACAAAGGATTGGCCTGTACATAAAGCAGCTGGCTAGCATTCCCAACACACACACACACACACACACTTCTATTTAGCCAACAAAATTGAGTTTTGCTTTTGAGTTTTGCCCCTTGTTACGACCTTTCTTACCATAGTTGTTAAGCGAATCACTGCAGTTCTTAAATTAGTAACTCTGTTGTTAAGTGAATCTGGTTTCCCCATGGCTTTGCTTGTCAGAAGGTCACAAAAGGGGATCATATGACCCCTGGACACTGCAACCGTCGTAAATGTAAGTCAGTTGTCAAGCATCTGAATGTAAATCACATGACCCTGGGGATGCCTGAGGTGACAGTCATATGTGTGCAAAAAATGATCATAAGTCACTTTTTTTCGGTGCCATTATAGCTTTGAACAGTCACTAAATGGACTGATGGAAGTCGAGGACTACCTGTAAAAGTCTAATACCATGTCAGTAAGTACCACCTCAAATGGCTATTGAAGATACATAGGCTGTGTTAGCTATATATTTAGAAGATAAAAGACTTAGTGTCTTTTACAATCTTTTGTATGAAATTCAGAAAGCTATATTATGCAAATTGCCATTTGGACACATTTCTCACCCTCAGAAGAGAAAATATTTTATCTGGACCATATTATAGCAATTCTTTCCCCAAGAAGGCCCTTTTCCACATGTTGTGTAACAAACCCATCCTAAAGACTGGCAATGCAAGAGTTTTCAAGATCATTTGGAAGGCAGCAGGTTGGAGAAAACTGGAGTGAAACACATGACATTTGGTATTCAGATTCCTAGATAATGCCAATCACCCAGCTCATGCCTTATTTAAATTGAAAGAATTTAAACACACACACACACACACAAAACACTCTGGGTCCACCAATAGCATCAGCTATGGAGCATTAGGATTAATTATGCTAATTCTATCATCAAATCATAGGCAAGGCAATGTCAGACTTTATACTCCAATGCAGGCTTTTTCAAACCATTAGGATTTTAGCATCTTGTCCGATATTAAACAAGTAAGGATGAGTTTCCCCCAAAACCAAGACAGGAAGGAAATTATAATTCCATAAGGGCCTCCAGAAAGAATGCTTGATCTGGATCCTAAAGAGTTCATTTGTTTTTCTTTTCTTAACAGATTTTTAATAAGACAGGGGAAAAAATAAGGGACGTTTCCACATGGAAAACAACACGGCTTGGGTGTTCCTTCCCAAGTGAATAGAACAGGAAATTAAACATTTTCAATCAAACCGATTGTTAATTTTATCTTAATATTGCCAGTCGCGTTCTGATGATGCCGTATTACTTCTAATAATAATTGAAAGACAAAAAAGAAAACTCAGCTCCACTGATGCCAGAAAATGTAAAGCAGCAGAAGCTTATTAAAAGAGCATAAAATTAAAAGGGTTTCTTCTGGGTACCACAGAAGATAATAACATCATGGGATATCTGCGGCTTCCTTACCAAAATCTACTTTTTTTGGGATCTTCACCCACTTTAGCTAACATTCAGCTTGCATTTTGCTCTCCTCCATGACTGAAAGAGGACAATGGAGGACCTGGTATATTTTATTCACGCACCAAGAAACACATACAAACACACACAACTTTGGGGAACCTGTGCCAATCACTCTCTTGGTGATCAGGATGGTTGCAAGGAGTGAGGTGGTACAGACCTTGGAGACAGGGCAATGGATGAGGATAAATTGACAAGTACCAGCTGGAGCTGGGAAACCTGTGGCCCTCCAGCAACACCCAACACTGGCTGGTATTATGGGGCTGTACAGGCAGTCCTCGACTTACAACCACAATTTATGTCGTTAAGTGAGACAGTTGTTAAGTGAGTTGTGCCCCGTTTCACCACCTTTCTAGCCACAGTTGTTAAGTGAATCTGATTTCCCCACCGACTTTACTAGTCAGAAGGCCGTTAAAAGCTGTTCCCATGACCCCCCTGGGACTCTGCAACCGTCGTAAATATGAATCAGTTGCCAAGCATCTGAATTTTGATCACGTGACCATAGGGATGTGGCAACGGTCATAAGTCACTTTTTTCAGTGCCATCGTAACTTTGAACGGTCACTTTACTCTTTACTTTACTCTTCCGACAAGCCTTTCCTGACTGAGGGGTTTTTAAATGGGTTTTAAATTTTTAGGGGGTAAACGGGGT
>JANHFL010007435.1:468006-479277 GCA_032468155.1 Oxyrhabdium leporinum
AGGAAGGAAGGAAGGAAGGAAGGAAGGAAGGAAGGAAGGAAGGAAGGAAGGAAGGAAGGAAGGAAGGAAGGAAAGAGCTAATGGGTGCTATCAAGGGGAATCAGAAATACTTCTCACGGCAAGATCATGCTCTTGAACTAGCTTCCATCTTTTTTTTTCGGAGTTTCTAACTCAGAATCCAGAGCCTTGGGAGAAAATAGCCTAAGAGTGACCAAACTTCCATTTCAACATGTTCTCCATGCAGGATGCTTTGCAAGCAATTCATCATCCGCTGTGCAAGACTTACAGGGGGGAACTGTCTTTTTCATCTCCTCGCGGATGGTCCTCTCCAGCCGATTGCAGGCAGCCGTAGAGAGGGACTGGGAGAGCTGCTGGGAGAGGTGCTCTTGCAGCTGCCCACTGCGCTGCTGTCCTTCCGCCAGAGCCTGTTCCAGCCTCCGCTCTGAAACGAAGAGTTAAGGAGCACGGGAAGGAAAGGGTGCACAGACTAGAGATCCCAAAGATAGCAATAGCAATAGCACTTAGACTTATATACCACTTCATAATGCTTTACAGGCCTCTCTTAAGTGGTTTATAGAGTCAGCCTCTTGCCCCCAACAATCTGGGTCCTCGTTTTACCCATCTCAGAAAGATGGAAGACGGAGTCAACCTTGAGCCGGTCAGCATCGAACTGGATCGAATCAGCCTGCAGTACCGCATTCTAAGCACCGGGCCCACCACGACTCAGATCGGACTCAATGGCAAGACTCCAGATATGCAACTTAGTAAGGCTTGACTTGAGAGACAGTTTGGGATAACGATTAAGACCTCAGGCTAGAAACCAGGATATGGGAAGTTCCTAGTCCCACTTTAGGCATAATGCCACCTGGCTGATCCTGAACCAGTCATTTTCTCTCAGCCCTAAAAAACAGGCAATGGCAAATCACTTCTGAAAAACCTTGCCAAGAAAACTGCAAGGACTTGTCCAGGCAATCTCTAAGAATCAGGGAAAAAAAAATGGCGTGACAAGACTTATTTTTGGCTTAAGGCTCTCCAGCACCCTATAAGCATGGCTAGCTAATCATTTATTTATTTTTTACAATATACTGGGAAGAAACCACTAAGCAGTTCTTTGCCCGAAGGTGCAATTCCCTATTCTGATCCTCCTTTCTTTTCAGAGCCACCAAGATAACAGTAGTTAAAGTGCTGGGCTAGGAATTGGGGACCCAAATTCTAGTCTTCCTTTAGGCCCAGCTGGGAAATGTTGGGCCAGTCACTCCCTCTCAGCCTTAAATATCTAACTGCAACAGGTCGATAAACAAAACCTCTAGCTGAACTATGTGCTGATAGCTTTGCGGTAAGAACTAGGAGAGCGCCGTTATGGGATGAAAAAATATCAAGTTCGTTTTCTCACCCTTTTTTATTGACTTAACGACTTTTCATCCTTTGCTCCAAGGCCTTGAAGATAGCATTTCTTTGCTGGCAAACTTTGGCTGTGACTTTAACTCCCACGCTGGCTACAAATCGCTGATATCACCAGGCAAAAAGCCTGAGCAGCAGATAGTTTGGGGGGTGGGGGTGGAGAAGGGGAACTGAAACCAAAGGATGATACTCCTCAGAATAAAGAAGAATTGGTTGAGGGACTAGTTGTTGGATGAGGCAGGAAACAACTTCCTGCAAAGAAATGGGACCAACTTCCTTGCTAACCGGACTTAGCTAAAGAAGCCATTCTTCATACGGTTTCTCCTTTTCTTGTTTGGTATAGAATTTTTTAAAAAATATCAGTGCATTCATTTTATGCATTCATTCTAAAAATTCATTTTGGAGAGAAATTTTAACCTTTTTAGCTGTCTCGATCTGTCAAGCTGCTTAGACAACACGGTTTTCTTTTTACGACCCTGTAATCCCTTGGATTTTATTTATTTATTTATTTATTTTTTTTACATTTATATACCGCCCCATTCTGGTTATCTGATATCTGGTTCTGAGGTACAAATACATCAAGTAGAATAAAAACCCCACTAACTACGTCAAGCAAACAGGTCCTCCTCCTCCTCCTCCCAGCCAAGTACATTCGTGTGTGTGTGTGTGTGTGTGTGTGTGTAGAAACATGAAACTCCACAAGGACTTAAGGCCACAACTGTGATCACCAAAACCCAGCATTGTGAATGGGACACATTCACAATGTGAAAGGTTAGCCTTCTCTGAGAGGATACGCTCCTGCTCCTGCTGGGAGTCGATCACCCGCTCGATGTGACCCATAAGAGAGCTCTGGACAGCATCCAGGTGATCTGCCAGCCTTTGCATCAGCTCCATCTGATTTTGTCTCAGTTCAGCAACCTCCCTTTGCTGGGTCCTGAGCAGAGACATCAGCTCCTCCTGGTATTCAGGAGCACTCTGGAGGGAGAGGAGAAAAGATAAGCATCAGCCCGGGTGATTTTCAGTGGATCTTGCTGTTTTGTTCAGAGGAAATCCAACTGAGTTTGTCCCTCTCGTGAATGAACTGGGCTCACCCACAATGGACAGTCATTTGGGAGAAAGGCAGAAAAATATTCATAAATGATGCAAACGAAGAACCATTTGGGAAGACACATTTATTTCAATTAAGGTCTGGGGCCTCGGGATCGGAAGACCTACACAGAATGTCCCTGTTCTGATTTGCCTCCTTAATACAGATTGCAAATTAATTTATTGTACCACTTTTACATACATCAGCATGGCTAGGCTTAACTTAGGCTGGATTGGGAGGCAATTATTCCAACAGCCTTACTTTCTCCTGATAGAAAGAAGTAATCAGGCGAACAGATCAACTCGTAAGCAATAGTAATCGCACTTAGACTTATATGCCGCTTCACAGTGCTTCACAGCTCTCTCTAAAGTGGTTTTACAGAGTCAGCAGATTGCTTCCAACAATCTGGGTCTTCATTTGACCGACCTCGGAAGGACGGAAGCCTGAGTCAGCTTTAAGCCGGTGAGACTCAAACTGCTGGCAGCCGGCAGTCAGCAGAAGTGGCCTGCAGTACTGCATTCTAACCACTGTGCCACCACGGCTCTGAAGGTAACCATATCAAGTTTTAAATTCTTAAGGCAAGCATGATGATTGATGCAAATGATCAATAAAATATCCAGGGACAGAGCCTTCACAACTGACATTATTTCACAACTTAATTTCATCCCCACAATTCTAAACCTCTGCAATTTTGAAGGAGGGGGAAGGAACAGGAAGGCATTTCTTACAGGGAAGAGAAATTGCAAAATAAATAAAAAGTTTGCACCAACCTGCTGATCAAAGGACCTTGGGGACTGTGGCACATCCCTACAACCGAAGAAAAGATGTTAAATGATGCGCTGTGGAGGAGGATGGTTACAACTTCAATTTAGAGGGCTCTTCCCTCAACTGAAAACAACCCTCTTCTGAGAATCTCTCACCCCGATAACGGAGTCAAGGACATGTTTTTTCAACACCAGAATGACGACAATAAAAGGAAGCACCTAAGTAAAAAAGCCCAAGGCCAAATTCCTAGCTTAACAAAGATAGCCGTTTCTTCCAATTTGGCGCCTCCCCAGAGGTATAGCAGAAGAACTCTTTGTATAAAGCTGCAAGGAGATTGATGTTTTAAAATAGGTTGAACTATAACGGTGGAATTGAATGTTGCATTTGAGATTGGTAGATAGATGGTTAGACAAATACAAAGGAAACTAGCTAGTATCTGAAAGGTTTCCTAGTATTCAATATATGCCATTCCTGTTTTAATGTTCTAAGCTCATGGGAGAAGTAGAATTCCGACAGGAGACTTTCTGGTTGGCAATGCCACCTTTTGAATATTGTGTGCCTGTAAGCAAGGCAGTGTATAATGACACCCCTGGTGAAGGAGGGTATAGATCTTACAGTTGTGAGACTCATCCCCAACAGCCTGTGCCTGTGTTCCACAGTGAAAGGACACAGGGCAGAAAACATCCTGCAGAAAGCACAGCTCCACAACACAGTCCTTTCAGCCAGTCCAAGACGGCTCTACACCCATTTGCACCCCTCAGGTAACCCTGAGAAACCTCCAAGTGGCCTCAAGGACTCTCTAAAAGGACGCAAATGACCAGCTGTCTGCAAGGAGTATCAATCCTTCCATCCCCCAACATCTAGTCAGAGCTGAAGAAGCTTCTGGGATGAGAAGCGAAACGTCTTCAAAGAAAAAAACAGAAAAGTCCAGCTGCCTCTTGAAAAAAAGCACCTTTGAGACAACCAGGACCTGGATGACTGAGACTCTCCATAGACATATGAGACTAAAAGCTTATGGAAACGGTCTGGTCTGGTCTGGTCTGGTCTGGTCTGGTCTGTCTGTCTGTCTGTCTGTCTATCTATCTATCTATCTATCTATCTACCAGCTACATACCTACCTCGGAATGGGGCGGTATATAAATTAAATAAAATAAATAAATAAATAATAAATACCTACCTACCTACCTACCTATCCCTACCATGTCTGCCTGTCTATCAACCACCATCTAGCCACGTCCATCTCTCTCTGCCTTTCTCTCCGATTGGTTGCTAAATGGAATGCTGCTGTTTCTAACCACGTAACAAATACACCGACCTGTCATCTTTCTTCCCCTTCCTCTTCAGCTTTGGGGAGGCCCGAGGAGAAACCTTGGCCTTCCAGTCCTTCACTGGCAGCCGCTGGACAGCCACTTTGGTTGTGAAGCCGCCCGAAGTGGTAGCCAGGCTCGCAATTTCGTCATCGTGATCACTGCCGAGGGAAGCAAACGGGAAGGCAGTTTTGTCAGGCGTCCCGGCAAATGATATCGGAATAGGAGTCTCAGATCAACTTTAGCTCAGCAGGGGAATAAGGGGGCACTCATCAAACGGTGAATTTAGGCTATTCTTTTGCCATCCGAAGAAGCAGCGGATGGATCAGTTTTCCTTAATAGGACACCCCGTTCTTCACCGAGAGAGGCTTGGGAGAAGCCTTGAATGCATTTCGGGTTTGGTTATCATTATAATGTTGACCATTGCATCGATTTTCGGAGGAATGAATTCAGATCTTCTCCATCCAAATCCCAGGGCCACCTTGTATTAGCCAGCAGCCCCAGTTTCTACTGAGGAGCCTGTCTCTGACATGCAACTGCCAAGAAGTAGAAGGCGGCTAATGCTGAACTGCTGAGATTCAAATGGTCTCTATTGCTCTGAGCGTTATCAGATTGCATTCATTGGGGGGAGCGCTCAGATGGGAACCCGCGAACACATCGTTTGGAGATTTGATCTGGTCCAATCTCTGAATCAGATTTCCAGAGGTCAAAGCCAACAATCGATGGTTGGACAGGGACATCGAAGAGAAAGATTTGCTAAGTCGGATTTCAATTCCAAACATTCTTCCGATCAAACGTCGCCTAATGGGCTGTCCCTCTCCGGGTCAGAAGTAATTTGCTTATGCCAGAACCTTTAAAACCCTAGTCCCCCCGAGAACCAAAGCCCAGTCTCTTTTTCTTAAGATGCCGGGGAAGAAAACGGCCTGTGTTTCGACAACCAGCTTCCCTCCTTCTGGGATTTTAGACTAGGCAGCGCTTCCCCCCCAAGTTCGTGGGCCTTGCTGTGCTAGAAGCTTCAAGGGAGGGAGAGAGAACGGCCCGTGGCCCATACCTCTGCTCGGTGCTGGCATCTTGGCTGTCGTGCTGCAGCAAGCGGTAGGTGAGCCTGTGACAGGAGCTCTTATGCTTCTCTTCCACGTCATTCCTGGGGCTGCACGGGAAAATAAAACAGGGGAGGCGAGTTGCGTCAAACCCAAATACATTCTGTCTTATCCATTCGTGCACCAAACGTTTTAAGCACTGAAACGCATTTTTCCTTTCTGGATGCAAATGCTCCAAAGGATTCTAATTTTATTTCAGGCTCACCCGAAACACAGGCCTTAGAAAAAGGCTGTCGAGATTCTCAGTCCTCCAGCTCCTGGTTGTCCCAAAGGTGCTTTTTCAGGAGGCAACTGGACTGTGGGTTTTTTTCTTCTTTTGAAGGCATTTTGCTTCTCACCCAAGAAGCTGCTTCTGCTCTGACAAGATAGTGGATAATATAAATCCTTCCATTCCCCACCATCCAGTCAGACCCGAAAAAGCTTCTTGGATGAGAAGTGAAACGTCTTCAAAAGCAAAAATCAAGGAAGTCCAGTTGCCTCCTGAAAAAGCACCTTTGGGGGAGGCCTTAGTAGCATATCTTGGACAATGGGGCTGGTTAAAGAGCTGGGGGGGGGGAGGAGATAAAATAGTGCTTGACTGGAGGTCACAACATAGGAAGTCCAGTTAATCCTCGATTCACGACAGACCCACGGTACAACCAAAAGGGATTTATCACTTGGTTCTGATGGTGAGCCAAATTGGTGCTAGGCAATGGAATTTGGAGTGGCGTGGGTCTGGGTCTCTTGTAGGAGGACAGTGATTCCAAACTGATGACGCGTTTGACTCCTCGCTCAGTCTCAGCCTGGCCATCTCCTGCATCGTAATTCAATCCACAAAGTCCTGCTCTCAGGACACAGCATAACATCAAAGGAGGATGGGAAGGAGGGAAAGAGAACCTGGTAACAAGCATCCGTTCTTCAAGTTTAATCATCTTTTTGATTTCTCCAAGACAGATTCCCGTGTTCTTCCACAGAGAAAATGACTGAAATGTTCCCGCGCTCTTTTTTTAAATTTTACGGTGACCACAAGAACCAACTCAGGGACGGTCCCTCCCGGGCCCCAGGGAAGAGCGATGGGAGTCTGGCCTTACCTGTCTGCCATGCTGTTCCTGGTCTCCCTGGTGATGTCGGGAGCGGCCGGCCACGGCTGACTGACCCCGCTATCCAAGGCCACGTCCTCCTGAGGTAAGGCCGCCTCCAGCAGCGAGGGGCCGGTCAGCATGTCCACCTCGTTGGGGGCCATGTCCAAGGAGTGATGGCTGGGCTCTGAGCTGTGACGGTTGCGCGGGGAAAGCAAGTGGAGAGCTGAGGCCGCTGAAGCCATGCTGTCCGTGTGATGGTTGGAGTCCAGAATTTCTACCGGGAGGCCAGACGGGGCCGCGACGAAGCTGCGCTGCAGGGTCTCTGAGGCGATTTCAGGGATATCCTGGGACATGGCGGTCGAGGCTGAGGAGATGACGTCTGGGGAGCGCTCGCGAGTTGGTGAGGACTGGGGGACTACCAGAGGCTCCACTTCCTCCTGCTCCAGGGCCAAAGGAGGAGGGTTCCCCGGGGAAACCTTGAGAGGAAAAAGAAAGTTGGTTCTCATGTCGCATACCTTACGCGAGCCTGGAAAGTTAATCCCAGCATCTCCTGCCTACTTTCCCCTTATCAATCCTGGATGAACACGATGATGGCTTAGTTCACAAAACGTAGAATGAACAGCAGATGTATAGCTAATACGGGGGGAAAAATGGTTTTAAAAATCTCGATAAAGAGTAATTGCATTCTAACCGCGTAGGTCTTTATTAAATTATACGCTCATTCCCTATTTTCATCACAGTGTTCAGGATGGTCCTTGTGAATCCTGGATATTATTCCGGCCACCATTCAGCAAGGAGGGCTTGTAGAAGACTTGTGCCAAGTTCACTCACCGAGTTTCACAGTGGAGCAAGAACCGGAACTCAAGTCATCGGGGTCGCCATGACAACCCAGAATTTCCCAATCAGGAAGGAGGCTATATCTGCCACAAAACCCATCCCAGTCCGTGCTCTCTGAGGTTTCGGCTTGGTGTGTATTTTAATTTTGAAGGCAGCAGACTAGGAAGAGCGGAGGTTTTCTGCCCGCTGCACTGATTCTCTGCATGGTGATTCTTACTCTTATTAGGAAAGATTCCCCCAAGGCATGTGTAATAACTGGCAGCTAATTGCACACAGAGGCAAAAAAAAACAAACTGAAAATGGCCTCACGGAAGAATTCTAGGGCTGACAGACCCGTCCTTAAAACAATCTCATCTTGTGAGGCCCCAGGAGGTGTGCCTTCTCCGTGGTGGTTCCTGCCATTTGGAAGGATCTCCACAACACACACACACACACACACACACACACACACACACACATGGCTGGTTCGAAGCCTTTAGGGGATGGGCAGCCATAGAAATGTTTTCAATCCATCAGTCGGGATTTACCTCCCTCTTGCTCCAACTCTTAAGAGGTTAGTTTGCAATGTTACAGGCACAACGAATGCCTGCTTGGAAATCAACAGTCAAGTCAGAAAGTCATGGAAGGGAGTTGCAAGGGAGGTGTAAGGGGGGGGGGGGGGAGTGGAGAAGAATCACGACGGTCTCGAGGAAGATCTACCTTACCGGGATGGGGACCTTGGGGGTCAGTTTGTCAGGAAGGCCAGGGAGCAGCACCGAATGATTCCGCGGGCTTGCTTGGAGACTCCCGCTGCTGCCACTCAGGGCGAGGTTGGCATCAAGCTGCATCTTTGGGCTTAGGGACATGTCCTCCGATGGCCTGGCGCAAGCAGAAAGAAAGAGGAAGGCCACAAGTGAAGAGACAGGAGCCTTCCATCTCCTCCCATCAGACGCAACCTAGAAGCCCCCCCAGTTCTGCCCAAGGAAAAAGCCAGCTCCGGTGTTTGACAGCAGGCCGAGCGTCGCATTCCCCAAACACAGACCAACGTTAATACGGGCAGTCCTCAACTTACAACCACCATGAAGCTCCAAATTTCTGTTGCTGTGGAAGGCAGTTTGCCCTGTTTTACGACTTTTGCCAAGGTTGTTCAGTGAATCACTGCAGTTTTTAAAGGGGCTCACACAGTCATTAAGCGAATCTGGCTGCCCCCCTCCTCCCCACTGACTGCCATAAATACAGGACAGTTGCCAAGGGTCCAAATTTTGATCACGTGATCGTAGGGATGCTGTAATGGCCGTGAAGTGTGAAAACCGGCCATCAGTTACATTTTTCACTGCAACTTTGAACTGTCACAAAATGAATGGTTGTATGCCGAGGATTACCTGTATCTGACCATTACATTTGTCTGTGCATTTACTTTCTTAACACCATCCCAAAGGGGCTTTTTCAGGAGGCAACTGGACTTTCTTCTTCTTGTTGGTTTTTTTGGAAGACATTTTACTTCTCGTCCCAGAAGCTTCTTCAGCTCTGATTGGATGGTGGGGAATGGAAGGATTTATATTCCTTGCAGACAGCTGGACATTTGCATCCTTTTTTAGAGGGTCGCTGAGGCCACTGGGAGGTTTGTCTGTGTCCTCAGGGTCACCGGAGTGGTGCTCCTGGTTCCTGTAGCCTGCAATTTTTTCCCTCTGGAAATCCATTCCTACTCCCACACCATTCGAAGGGCGGTTCATCCCAAATTGTATTGCTAGGGGTCTTTCTTAACATTGACTTTGGCCAACTCCCAATGAAAAAAAAAATAAGAAACAAATAAGAAACACAATACAATGCACCCAGAGTCCTATGGATGCCACACACTGCTGAGCTGGGCATAATTGTATTTCCACCCATGATTGGGACTTACCTGGAAAGAGGGGGCTCGCCAACCGAAGTGCTGCTCATGGTGGTCACAGCAGTGAGGGAGCTAATGCTACTTCCGGGAGACCCCGTGATCTGGTACAGAAAACAAGAGTGTGTGTTATTTGGATGCAACAGGGAGGGACTCAACCACACAAAACTAGATCTTTGGATTGTACTTAGGGGATGTAGATTTTGAGTGCTGACGAAAAAAGGTTTAGTCAGCTGAAGAGTTATTATGCTTTACGTCTGCTTTTTTTGACTTCCCAGGGATTCACGATCTCCAGTCTATACTAGAATTAATGCTGGCTTTGAAAATTAAAATGGACAATGCATAGGATTTGAAACAAAGTAGACCAGGGGTGTCAAACTCGATTTTATTGAGGGCTGTATCAGCTTGTGTTTGACCTCGGGGGGAGGGACGGGGGGGCGGGCGTGGTCAGCTCGATGTCCCTCGTGGTGGGGGCGCCTGTGGCGGACCGATCATTCTGCTCGATCCACCACAAACAGAGCTCAAGAGCCCGTTTTCGCCGGCAGAGGGTTGCAGGAGGCCATGACAGCCAAAACCGGAGCTCGGGAGCCTCTGGCAGAGGCATCCTGGGCCAGTTCTTCACTGTTTCCAGGGCGCCTCTGTAGACCAGATCTAAGCACCCTTGAGTTTGACACCCCCTGGAATAGACTTTCCTGGCTCATTCACTCTTCAAAAAACCTTCTTAATAACAATGCCATTCCTTTTGCCCAACAGAGCCCTCCCATGCCTCAACCGCTTCTTGTCTTGGGAAATATTGAATGAAACCTGAATACAATCTTGATTCGGTTCTGTATTTTGCACGAATGAAGAGAGCAAGGAAAAGTTGGCCTCAAGTCCAGCCAAGGAGAAGACGAGCAGGTGCCTCTTCTGTTCTGAAGGGGATACCTGTTGCAGAGATGTGCTGGGAGTCATGAACGCGTCTGGAGTCATAAGTTTGGGTTTGGTGTCATTCGATGGCGGGAGGAAGTCTACGGGCACAGACAGTTCCGAAATGCGTCGCAAGTCCGGCTGGGAGCCGTGGATGGATCCCTTCTCAGAGCCCCGTCCTTCCATGCCTATGTCGGCCAGGTGATCAGGGAATGCTTCAGGACACAAAGGGAGAAGATTAACACGAAGGTGTCAGGTGCCAAGAATTAGGATCACTGGTTAAATCCCAGTTCAGAAGATTTATTGCTCAAGCCGATACAAAGAATCTAGTCAACTGACTGTTAGGAGTAAACTGGCGCTACAAATGACTTAATGGAATTCAATGGTGGTGTACTTGGAGCATTTGTGGATATGTAATGATTCTAAGCTGACTCCTCTCTTGACTCAACCCCTCGGGCTCTGCCCTTTTCTTCTCCTACACAAAAGGTATGCAAAGAGGGGAAAGAAATGGTGGGACTTACTTTCAGTTAAGTGGGAGTAAGTCAACACAGTTGAGAGGAAGACCTACCCATCCTAAAGATTTGGCAAACAGAAAAAAACCTCATACAGGACTTCAACACATATCCATTTTTGGAAAAACAGCCTCTTTCCTTTAACCCTCCTCTCTATAACCAACCAGAGAATGCAGCAATGTATGTTACTACGGCAAAGGTTTTGTGGCATTTTGCAATAATATTTTGTACCGAACATATAGTACTAGTGTATTTATGATACACCAATGACTTGATAAGTTTAAAATGTTAAGTACATTTTTCCTTTTCCTTTTTAGTTTGCATGTTTAGATAACTGGGATTGTCCTTTTTTTAAAAAAAAATAAAGCTTTTTAAAAAAGTTATTTTGGTAATTGTGTATGTACATTTTTTTAGAAAAAAGGGAGGGA